>CM064917.1:57155717-57433217 GCA_032727855.1 Quercus ilex subsp. ballota | reverse complement strand
ACTTTTTGAAACCAAGCTTGCATCCCATTTGGAGGGAATTTTAAGCATGTATGAATATGGCAATTCAAAAGAACATGAGATATTATAATAGAGAGATGCACTTGAACAATTTACCAACATTAAAATTTTAAATTAAAAAAAAATTTACCGTCACAAGTTAAAAAGTAATGCCAATTAGAGATGTTAATTGTTAAATTTTTAGTTGTCCTGAACCTTATCATGCCCCTATAAGACCAGTCACATCTTGAATGCAGCAGGTCATATAATACCATAGAATTTCTTATAACTAGTCACAGGCCCACGTGATGCGTGAGAATATATAAATATTATGTAATGAAGTGTAATTTATAAAAAGTAACAATTACTTCAAGTATTATCTATTTTAAAAAAATTCTACAAGTATTTTTTATCTCTACAAGTATTTTTTATCTCTACAAATATATCATAATATTATTTTTTGTATGTTTGATTAATATTTTTTAAGGTGAATCATATTCTTTTAACTTCTGTTGTAGTGTGTTATATTTGCCTAATATACAACTAAACTTTATAAGTTTCAAATTTATTATTCAAATTTCTCATCTCTTAAAGAATAAGGAGATTATCAATATAATAAAAACTTATCACAAAATTACAATTTATGTTAACCAAAATTAAAATGAAATCAAAGGAATAAAAGATAGACTTTATAATAATTTATTACTCAAACAAATGGTAGGCATATTCAAATTTATAGTCATGTAGATTGTGTTTTTATATAAACTCAAATTCTTATTTCCAAAAAAATTAAGTATTAACCCAAACCAAAATTCAACCAAGCCTACAAAAGAAAGAGAGGACTTTGTGATGGAAAATTTAAAAAACACAATACCATAACACATATTTAAAAAAAAAAAAAACCATCAACCTTAATCAAAGTTATAAGAGAGAACAAAAATCTAGAAAGAGAGAGAGTACTCGCAGTTTTTTCATGGGAAAAATATGGATTGAATGGGAAAAATGATATTAAATTTATACAAAAATAAAATGAGGAGAAAAAGAGTAAAAATATAAGAAAGAAAAAAATGATGAAGGGAGTGTAACGGGTAAAGTAGAAAGTAGTGGGGAGATAAAGAAGCAAAAAGGGAGGGGAAATGTTGGAGGAAGTGTAACAATAAATGTGAACTAATAGAGAGAATAAGAGGTTTTTATTTATTTATTTATATTTATTTTAAGAATAGGGAGAATAAAAAAAAGTTTAAAAGAGAAAAAAAGAGGTACAAAATAAGTTGATGTGGCCGCTAATATAGCTCAACAGAAACGTAACAACAATAAATACTACGCTTTAGCTTTTATATATATATATATATATATATTAGAGATTTTACTATTTGAGCTAATTGATGCAACCTAAAGAGTATTATATTATGTTGATTTTTTCCCCATACATGACACAAGGTATGCTTAGTGAAAAATAAAATTTAGGAACTACAACAAATCTTATTCAATTGTGTACCAGTTTCTTCCTTAAAAAAAAAAAAAAAGTTGTGTACCAATTTGGATAAAACTTTTGAAGGACAAAAGTTCATCAACAACTCTTAAAGTGGAAAAGTTCATCACCCACAAACTTAAAGTATATTCCAATTACACGTTACATTTTGATAGTAGAATTGATATCAGGATACTTCAACTTCCAAATTTATAATTTGTGGTAGATAGTCTCAAATCTTAGGCCACAAATCGGACTAAAGATTTGCACTCCTTTACTCAAGTCACAACATTTTGGAATAAACCCAATTGAATCATTGAGGCACTTCATACAGTCTAAGCTTGAAAGGTCTCTAGGGCATTGAACTGACCCGTGGAGTTTGAAATTGTCTCCAACATCGAAGTCTCCGGTTGAAAACATTTATGCATTCACAGAAGCTTGCCCTGCGAGTTTGGCCAACCACTCTCCTTTCTTTTGTCTAATCAATTGGTTAGTATTCATGTCTTCTGGGGTATTTGCGAAGAACAATGTGTGACGGTCAATTCGGCCAAAGAAATCCAAATTATGATACTTCAATGTGCAGCAATAGTACCATATTATTGCACCTTTATTATTGGGACAATGTGACCGAATTCTGTTGGTTGCATTAACAATACAACTCTTGCAATCTTTCTCTAAGATATCACCACGACAAATGGCAAGCCCATAAACTGTGTCTGCGCCTTGACCCTTTGCGCCTATTGCAAAACCAGTGGAAGGGATTTCGTAGGAAAGATAAGGTAAAAGCTCATTCAAATTTGTATCATAATGGTCACTAATAGTGGAATTTAGCAAGCCTAAAAAGTCATAAAGGTCACTGATTAATATTTTTTTTAAGGTGAACCATCTTCTTTTAATTTATGTTGTAGTGTTTATACTTGCCTAATATGCAACTAAACTTTATAAGTTTCAAATTTATTATTCAAATTTCTCATCTCTTAAGGAATAAGGAGATTATCAATATAATAAAAAATCATCACAAAATTACAATGTTATTTTAACCAAAATTAAAATGAAACCAAAGAAATAAAAATAGACTTTATAATAATTTATTACTCAAAAAATTGGTAGGCAAATTCAAAATCATAGCCATGTAGATTGTTTTTATATAAATGCAAATTCCTATTTCCAAAAAAACTAGTATTAACCCAAACCAAAATTCAACCAAAGCTACAAAAGAGAGAGAGAAGACTTTGTGACGTAAAATTAAAAAAATACAATACCAAAACATATATTAAAAAAAAAAACATGAACCTTAATCAAAGTTATAAGAAAGAACAAAAATCCACAGAGAGAGAGAGAGAGAGAGAGAGAGAGAGAGAGAGAGAGAGAACACTCACAATTTTTTCGTAGGAAAAATATGGATTGAATGAGAGAAATGATATCGAATTTATAAAAAAATAAAATGGGGGAGAAGAAGAGTCAAAATATAAGAAAAAAAAAATGATTAAGTGTAATGGTAAAGAAGAGAGTAGTGAGTAAAGTAAAGTCTAAACTGGGTTATTTTTAGCATTCCCTTCTTTATATCTAGGAGGTTCCATACAAACTATAGTTCTTGTCTTTTGCTTAATTCTTGTGCTGCCATATGTCGGCATTGAAATATATTTCATACCTAGAGCTGAATCAAGAGAAATATGGCAAGCTTCAATAATTTATTAAGCCACCCAATAATGAATGTAATTGATAGATTTTTGACTATAGACAAAATGAATGTTAGAATTGTTTTTTATTATAACGGCGAAAACCACATTTTCGACCCTATATTTTCACACGATTCTTACTTTAGTCTCTAACTTTTTTTCCACCACTTTTAGTCTCTATCTTGAAAAACGCGTTTCATTTTTGTTTCTGCCGTTACATCAGAGACGAAAAATACACATGACAAACAGAGTACATTGTTGGCACACTAAAAACTGACGTGATCATTAAAATAATAATAAAAAAATATTATTTAGCAATAAAAAATGGCACGTCATTAAAAAAATTAATTTATTAATTTTGACTAAATAAAAAATTAAAAACAGAAATAAAAACAAAAAATTACATGAATTGAGATCTATGTATGTCTTGAACAAAAGCAACAAAAACAAAATTCCAGATCTACGAACACAAAATTATAATTCAAAAATCACAAGCCTAGAAAATAAGAACAGAAAATTAAATTATAGATCCGCATCAAATTAAACATGAACAAGAAATTAAACACAAAAACAAAATTTAAAACCCAGAAAATTCGAACCTCAGAGCCGAAACCCAGAATTAGAATTCATGCCAACATTCTTGACAAACCCAGATAAAATTGATAAATTAAACATGAACACATTAAATATTTGAAGAAGAACAAAAACCCAGTAAATTTAAAACCCAAAAAATTAAATTCAAACCCAAATTCAAACCTAGATTCAAAAATTTAAATTCAAACTCATATTTTCAAACCCCCACACCACCAAAACATCATACACAAAAATCAAATCCAGATTTTCGGCCCCCAAACACTAAATTCAAACCCAGATTTTTGGCCCCCAAACTCAAAACTCAAAACCCAAATTTTCTTATACTTTTTGAGAAACCAAACACAAACCTCAGATCCAAGCGGCGCGTCATATAACCTCAGGCAGATCTGGTCCTCTACTCCACTCTCCACCAACGAAATCGTACACAACACAAGCCCTTCTCTCAAACCTCGCAAACTCCTCCCACTCCGTCGCAACAAGTCGTCGATTGTTTTCGGAGACTTCGTTGTTTCTCGAACTGCCCGGTTCACTCCCTTGTTGTTCAACCCAAAGCTCGACACCTTTTACTACTTGGAGCTGCTGGGGATTAGTGTCGGAGGGAGACGTGTCCATGGTGTTATGCCTTCGTTGTTCAAGCTCGACCTAGTTGGGAACGGTGGGGTTATCATCGATTCGGGTACGTCCGTGATCCGTCTGACCCGACCCGCTTATTTGGCATTCAGGGCTGGAGCTCCGAATCTGAAATGGGCACCCGAGTTCTCTCTCTTCGATACCTGCTTTGCCGGCCACGAATTATTTGATTCCGGTGGATAGTAGTGGCACTTTTTGATTTGCGTTTGCTGGTACGCTTAGTGGCTTGTCTATTATTGGGATATATCCAGCAACTTCCCTTGGAGGAGTATAAGGTCTATGAAGGTTCAATGGATTAGTGTGTACTTATGTTTAATTTTGTGATCTTATTTTTTGAATTATTCGTGATTTTTGGTTTTCAATTCTGAGATCTTAAATCTGGGTTGGTATTCTTATTCATGATCCTTTTAGATTTTAATTCATATGAATTTTTATTTTTATTTTTGTTTTGATTTTTTTTATTTAGTTAAAATTAATAAATTAATTTTTTAAATTTAGATGCTGATGTGGTATTTTTAATGTCAAATAATATTTTTTTATTATTATTTTAATGATCACGTCAGCTTTTAGTGTGCCAACAGTGCGCTTCGTTTGCCACGTGTGTATTTTTTGTCTCTGATGTAACGGCAGGGACAAAAACGAGATGCCTTTTTCAGGATAAAGACTAAAAGCGATGGAAAAAAAAGTTAGAGACCAAAGTGGAAACGAGTAAAAATGTAGAGACGAAAATGTGGTTTTCGCCTATTATAATTGACAATGTATCGATTTGTATAGATGTACCAAAGTTTGTAATGTTTTTTTGAATCGGCCCAAGTCTTCACTTCATGGACCAAACCTTTTTGGGGATTTGTGGGCAATGCCCCTAGGGAAAATTTTTAGGCCTGCATTTAGCCCATTGTGAATCTTCTATGTAGGATTGAAATACCTTTGTTTTTAGATTAGGGTTTGGTATTTTTTTAAAAGAGAAATGCTATGTTCATAACAATTTCACAATATTTTCACAACAAATTATACGTATCAAGTTGTTATGGGTTGTTATTGATGGGTAAAAAATTAATTCCAATGACAGGTTTAAATTTGAACCAATAACAATTACCACTTATGATTTGTTATGAAAATGTTGTGAAAGCATTGTAGAGTAACACTTTTTTTTTTTTAAAGAGATAAAACTATACTACCGCATCTTGTATTTTTTACTGTGAATAGTAAATTTTTTGCAACTTTGTGAACATGGGCAAATTGCTGAATCACATAAATATTGTCTTGTATGATTATTTTTCTTTGGCGCATATTTTCCTCTATTTTTGCATCTCACAAATTTCTCTACAATATCGTCGTTCAAATGGTGATATATCCATAGATACAATCTTATGCACTGCTGGCAGTGTTACTATATCACCTTCTGGCCAGGACCATTCTACTGATCTTGGTAAGAATTTGTACTTGCCTGACTGTTAACAATATGGAACTAGCCCAAACTGAAGAGAGTAAAGACATTTGAACTAGCCAAAACTTGTCTGTCAAATCTTATATATAAAAAAAAAAATCTTGTTCACTCTTTTTGATGTCCCAGATCTTGGATTGATTGTTAGAGCAAAGCTAGAGTTTAGAGGAATTGGGCGTTGAGTGTGAGCTAACTCTGTGAAGTTGACTCCGGATATACCCAACCTAACGGTAGAAGTTCTTTTTTTTTTTTTTTTGTGTGTGGAGAAACTACGGTAGAAGTTCTTGATGAGCCGTAATGGTGAATTAGCCCTGTAAAAATTTGAGTTATGGAATTAACTTCTCCTAGTCATACAGCTTATTAGGCTTTGTATATCACTTCTTTGATGTTTAGAGATGTACAACGGCTGGATAGTAGCCACGCCCACGATTCGTCAAACACTTTTGAAGCAATCAAATGTTTTGTATAGATTAGCTTGTAAATTTTATGAATATGTTAGTCCCGGAATATTTTTCAATTGCTGTGATGAACTTTCCTATGTATACTAAAATGATGCTGTATTTTTTTCCCCAACTTTTTTGGATTTTAGCCTTTTTGCGTTGAGTTGATTAAGATAAAAGTGGTCAAAATTTGTAATACCTGAGGTGAATATGGTCAAAATTTTGTAATACTTGAGGTGAAAGTTATTCAAGCGTAATTTCTCATGTTCACTTGTGTGTGTGTTTGTTTCTCAAAAAAAAAAAAAAAAAAAAAAACACATGTTTACATTTTCGGTAAATGCATGTGAATATGACAAATTCAGGCTTTTTTTTTTTTTTTTGAGAGAGAGAGTAGGTGAAATTCAGACTTAGGTTCCAGTTTTGTAATACTTGATGTTTTATATCTGTATATCACATATAATATAATGTATTTTATCGATTTACAATATTTACAATCAAATTGACCACACTAACAAGTTTTGTTTTAGTTTTGGTCATATCACCCTATAGATAAAGTCTTTATCCATATAATAATAGAGGGATATTGATGAGACAATCAAACGAAACAATTAAAGAGAAAAAAGTCCATAAATAAAAAATTAAAGAGAAAGAAGACAAACATAGTGATCCCCACAACAAACATAAAAAAATGTTGATATACTCTTTGGTTGTTGGACAAGATTAAGCCTAATCTCTTAAATTTACACTGGCCCAAAATAAAGTTACATGCTTATGGATTAGACGTTTAGACTATACATACTAATACACTCAATACAAATCTTACCATATACTAGTATAGACGCATGTATTCTACGATACATGATCATCCCAACTACACCAATACAAAACTAACAACCATGCACAAAAAGACATCTCAACTAATAGATGATATATCAGAACATAATACAACTTGCAACTATTTAGATCAAATAATTTAAACAAGTTACCATAACAAATGAGAAGTTGATCTAAAATATTTACATAAAAAAATTGCGAACGAATTTGTATCCAAGAGGAGTCTGCCAAAGGAGCAATTTCTTGGAAGATGGCAAGAGCTAGTGCAGAAAGTGCTGGATACATATTGTACTATAATGCTATATCAATTTTCAAGACCTCAGTAGTCAGTACACACTAATCTTATTATTTGAAAAGGCAAAAAAGGAATCACTGAAAAATGACAAACAGAAAAACAACGGTTTGCTTAATTTACAATATATCAGCGTATTTACAAATCTGCAAGTGGTAGAATAAATCAAATATGTTCTTGATAACGCTGGAATGCATATATTTAGCACACTATCTGTGTACCTTGTTTTTTCATTGTATTTTCTCATCTATTTTTCAATGAAGTTATTTATTTGTCAAAGATTTAAAAAAAAAAAATCTGAATCTGTTTCGGCCTAACTGTGTTTTCTATTATCAAAACACTGGAAGAGATCAAGAAAATACAAAAGACTGAACTTCTTAGCAAAATCGACACTTATTTCGGATTTATACTGCAAAAGGCGATATTAACACAAATAATCATTTTCACTTTCAAAAACTTATCCCAAATTAACATAATTTCAATGCATTACTAAATTCCTCATTTAACAACTTGAATTAAATAGGCAACCCAACAAAACACTTTTTATTTTTATTTTTTTTATACACGATAGAATTTTTACTCTAACTTAATCTAAGTGTATATGTGTTCTCTGCTGGAGCCTTGATTCCCGACCTTTACCCCTCACACCCTACAAACATTTATACTTGTGAGTGACCACCGCACCAAGGGTGCACGGTGATCCCAACAAAACACATTTAAGTACATAACAAACATTATTATTCCTAATTCACTGTGTTTTTTTTTTTTTTTTTTCAGTTTTTGCTAAGTGACATAATGCAATCAAGTTTCTATTAAAAACGAAATAATTACTAATTACTAAACCAATTAAGCAATAAATTGAAACAATTTGTCAATTCTCATTCACCATTACCATTAATTAAAAACACTTCATAACACACTATTATACCTAATTAGCGTAGACTTGATCCCTAGCCCTTACCCCTCACATCTTACAAGTATTTATACTTGTGAGTGACCCCCGCACCAAGGGTGCACGGTGATCCCAACAAAACACATTTTAAGTACATAACAAACATTATTATTCCTAATTTACTGAACTTTTTTTTTTTTTTTTTTTTTTCAGTTTTTGCTAAGTGACATAATGCAATCAAGTTTCTATTAAAAACGAAATAATTACTAATTACTAAACCAATTAAGCAATAAATTGAAACAATTTGTCAATTCTCATTCACCATTACCATTAATTAAAAACACTTCATAACACACTATTATACCTAATTAGCTGTTTTTTCCAGTTTTAGCTAAGTAATCAATAATCACTAAACCAAATTAAGCATTAAATCGAAGCAAAATTAAGAGAGAGAGAGAGAGAGAGAGAGAGAGTGAGAGAAAGAGTTTTACATTTTCATGATCCATATGACGAAGCAGCTTGATCTCACGTACAGTCCTCTTCGCATCGATCTTGTTATCGAACGCATTCGCAATCTTCTTCAACGCCACGTGCTCATTCGTCTTCGAATTCAAAGCCGAGCTGAACCAAAAATTCTCCGATTCAAAAAACAAAAAAACGAAGTTGAAAAAATCAAACAAAGAGCGAGAAATAGAGAAATAGAGACCAAACGATGCCGTAAGCGCCTTTGCCGATCGGCAGAATGGGAGGCTTATACTTAGCGGTGACTTCGAAGATGTTACCGAAGATATTGTACTGAATAAACCTCCCTCCGTGACTCAACGTCGCCGTCGCCGACATCGGCATCATCGAGTTCTGAGACTCCGGCTGAGCCTCCGTCATCACGGCGTCTCCTCCGCCAGGATGACCTGGCACACCACCGCCACCGTCCACTGCTCCTCCGCAGTCCATTTTTTCTGATCTGATTGATTATGATAATGATTGTCGTTTTCTTTCTCTCTCTTTCAAAAGCTCTTCTTTCTTTCAACTCGTTGTAAATTTATTGTAAAGTAGCAAAAAAAACAAAACCAATATAAATTATAAAAGAAAATGAAATGAAATGACTGTTGTTGTTGTTGTTGTTGTTTTTTTTTTTTTTTTTGGATACGGAAATGATTGTTGTTATTGTTGTTGTGTTTGTGTTTGTGTGTGAGTAAATGTATGGTATGTTTTCTCTTTTTTGGGTTGGTTAATTTGGTGATATATGAGAGCGAACGCAATGTGTGACGTGTTTTTTTTTTTTTTTTTTTGGATTTTTTAGTAAAATACCAAAAAAAAAAAAACTAATTTTATCTAACTAATATATTGTATTTAATCAAATTCTGTTTTTACAACAACTGTGAGTTTGTTTGTTTGTTTGTTTTTTTTTTTTTTGATTGATTCAATTTAATTCTGTTTCCAATATTCAAAACAACAATTATTTTTGTTGTTTTCATAATAAAAAAAAATTGGGTTTGGAGATGTGTAAGTGTACGTGTGTAACTCAAAAAATAATTTTTTGAAAATGAAAAACTGAAATTTTTTTGATAATAGAAAATTCAAAAACTTTTTTTTTCTTTAGAAAATTACAATTTACTTTTATTTTAGATAAAGTGTTTCTCCAAATCAAGTTGGAGGAACCTTCTTCAATCCATTACTTAGTGATTTATAAGATCATGTATGTGAATTAAAGCACATGATTAATTTTAAATAATTTAAAACAAGTCATAATAATAAATGAGTAATTATAATTGATTATTAAAAGAATTAATTATAATTAATGAAGTATTAAAGACCCATTGGCTCAACTCCAAGAGAAGGATGTACTTTTTAGTGCATGGAATAAAAATTCAATGACTAATTAGGTATTTTAATTGACAAATTAATTATTTGTTTAATATGAAGGTTAATATGAACATAAAATGACTCAAAAGGGATGATAAATTTGTAATTAGCTGATGACTAACTTAAAATTAGTGCATATACAAAAATGTGCAATTAAAAATAACCACAATTATATTTATAGTGTTTCTATATAATAAGTAAGGAACTAAACACATTTATAGTATTATACAGAAGTATAATAAATTTAAATTTAGCCCAAGTTTATATTTTTATAATTTTAGATGCATGAATTTGCATGTAAATATAATTGACAGTATATTTGAAAAGACACCTTATATGAAATTGGAGTACATTTAAAATCTAACATCAGTATATTGTACAATTAAATACACTTAGACACAATTCTCAAAAAAAAAAAAAAAAAAAAAAAACTCTTAGACACATTATTAGAGGAGTAATACTACAGCAACAAACTATTTTACAACACTTTTACAAACTGTTAATGTGACTAACTTTTTATTGGTTTTCATCTATGTCTACCATTAATATCACTTTTTCATTTACCAATAACCACTCACCATACATCAGCAGTTTGTAAAAAAATTTATATCTCTAGCATTACTCTTATTGGAGTACAATTAGAATCTTAATTTGGATTATTAATTGAGTTTCCATTTTAATATATTAATAAGTTTAGTAATACAACTTACTCTCACATCTTCCTCAAAAAAATAAATAAAAAATTACTCTCACATATTCTATTGATAGATTATGAGTGGTGGAAATAAAAGTAGTGTTAGTGGTATGTTCATGTGAAAGTAATTATATACCACTTACAAATTACTACCTTAATAAGTTGTGAAAAAAATTGTGTCCTTGATAGAGTTATAATATATTATAGGTTAAAATGTAAGCTGCACCCTTTAAGTTTAACTGAAATTCATTTCAGTCATCTTACTTTACTTTTATTCAATTAAGTACTCTAAGTTTCAAATTTATTCAATTAAGATATTATGTCGAATTTGTTAAAAATTGTCCTTAAAAAATTATTTTTACATGAAAAAAAATAAAATTAAAAAATTTATAGATTTTTATATAAGAATTAAAAAAAAAAAATTTATTAGTTAATTGCATATTTAACAAATTTTTTTTTATAATAAAATTGGACAAAAACCTGAATTAAATAACTTTGAAATTTAGAGAATTTAATTAAATAAGTGTAAAGTTAAAGGACTAAAATAAATTTTAGTCAAACTTAGAGGATGCATTTTGCATTTTTTAACCTATATTATATGTGATTAGAAAATTCATTCAACTATTTAGGATCCTAAATATTAAGAATGAATTAAGATTGAATTCCTCTTGTTAATTTAATTAAATTAATGATGATTATAAAGTCTAGCAAAATTATAAGGTATGGGAAGTCGGTCAGCATTCCAAGAAATGATTCAAATGATAAAGAAGATACGGTGACAAAAATGGGTTAATAAATGCAGGGTATGTCCTTTAGAACTTTCTGTGTTGTAAAGTCAAACATTTGTTGATACATTGTCAAAGGTTAGGTGAAAATAATCAATGTAAATTGTCGGACTATCTGGCCTTTTGCCCCTTTAGAGAAAAATAATTGGCATTATGCCCCAGTTTAGAAACTATATAGGTGCGTACCCCTGTTTTGATACTCGATGTTACTAAAATCGAGTTACTTAAATTACTCGACTAGCCAAAGGTCGAGTTCTAGGCAAGTTCTTCCCATGCTGGCACTCCAGCGTGGCTTTTGGGCAATAAAATATTCCCGCATTACTGTTTGTAACTCGGCAATGGGGAAATCAAGTTATGTGCAGAATATCATCCAGTTTTGAATGTAACGTCTCTAAAACAATTTGTCTTCCTTCCTTCAACAGTTTCTCTCCCTTCCTCAGTCTGATCAGTAGCCACTATCAGTCCGTTCAGTAGAGGCTTCCTAAGTTCATCGAATCTTCTAGTTCTCCTATTTCTACCCGTACCCAAACCAAACCGTTCAGTAGACCCTTTCCGAATCTCAATCCAAACCCAGACCCAAACTCACACCTTTTCACTCTCACCATAGCCGAAGCTCAACCCAATCCATCTTCAGAGTTAAAGGAGTGGAAACGTATTAAGGTAATTTCTAAATGCTGAGTTCAAATTTTCTTTTTTTCCCTTTGCATGTAATCTGAGTTAAGTGTTGCTTGTGCATGTACTCTGATTTGAGTGTGGCTTCTTAAGTTTTTCTCTGTTAAATTTTTCTCTATCTCTATTCATTATTATTGTTGCTGTTTTAGGTTTGTTGGGTTTGGTTTTGATCTGGGTTTTGATGCACATATAGGGCAGAAATTATTGTAAAATACAGTTAGCATGACAACGGTGTTCATTGTTAGGGGAAATTGCTTTTTAATTCATATAGTTTGATATCAAATCAAACTCTATAATTTCAACAAATTATGTCTTAAGTTATGTCATGATTTTGAATTAGGGGAAATTGCTTTTTAATTCAATGCTGAATGATCTTGAATTGAGAAGCTATTGGTTTTACAAGCTTCAAACTTACTGGCATTTACAAGCTTCCACACTGTTAAGTTATTAATAGAATAGATATAAAGTGTGTATAATGGATATGCACGCATATATCTACACACAGACCATAAAATGTACATCATGGACATCCACTATCATCGAACTAAATTGAACTCATAAATGCCCTGTATATCTACTGTTTCGGGTTCCTAAAACCTTTGTTTTTATTCAACATCTTAGGTGTTTTTTTGTTTTTGTTGGTTTCATGTCATTATCCTTGTAATATCAAATGGGAACATATAAACTTACCACATCAGTTGAAAGTCTGTTACATTTTGTGTACAAATACAGAATTGATTGTCTTAAGAGACTAGAATTGTCTTAGAAGTTCTTAAAGTACTCTTTTTTTTTTTTTTTTTTTTTTTTTGGTTATTAGAATTCCTAGTCTTTCTAAGAAAGGATTTAGAAATAGCCTATAATGGCTTTATTGTAGTCGATAATATTGATAGATTTCAATAACATTCCAACTTTTTTCAAGTGCGATTGCTATCTCCTACG
Organism: Quercus ilex subsp. ballota; assembly: GCA_032727855.1. Classification (NCBI taxonomy): domain Eukaryota; kingdom Viridiplantae; phylum Streptophyta; class Magnoliopsida; order Fagales; family Fagaceae; genus Quercus; species Quercus ilex. Next base: position 57,419,991 of record CM064917.1, on the reverse strand, counting down.
TAAGTGTGACTGCTTAGGAAAGCCTAGGTGTGATTGCCCAGTGTTTTATCTTTCTTTATTTGATGTTCTTTTTATTCTTTTTATTGTTTTAATACCAAACAACCATCAATACATTCAATATCTCATCAAGAATCTAGTTTAGTGCTGAAATTCCTAAAAATCCTACATCAAATTTGGTATTAAAGCCCGTTCAAGCTTCTGTCTTGTGTCAGAGTAGCAGTCATTTGTGGGTTATGTTTGTTGACTAAGTACATAAATTTATTTTTATTATCATCTACTACATGTGGGGTTGAAAAGGGAACTTAGTGGCATTAAGATTAGGGTCACCAATCCTTTCCTAATAGGTTGGGGGAGCATTAAGATTTGTGGTGGCTTTGGGTATGGAAATAGTAAATCCTCTAAAAAGCCAAATATTTTCAGGTGTCGGTGCCTCTAGGGTGCTTCTGACGGATCTAAGGCTTTGTTTATTTATTTATTTTGGCCTCATATACTTATTTCCCAAGGGTATTGGTGGAGTTATTGATGTCTCTGTGTCAAAAATAATTTTTGTGGGTATAAAGGTTTAGGCTTTTGAATGGGAATTGATATATAATGTAATTAATGGAAAAGAATGGAATATGAATTCCTGTTCTTATTTTGTGTGAATGATGTAGAATGGAATACTAAAATTTGACGCAGATGGAAAATTGCAATAAAGAAACAAAGACGAAAAATGATAAAAAATTAAAAACGTAGGAGTTTGTTTCCTTTAAAGAGTTCTATAATTTGGGATGTTTCAGATGACGAAGAGTTCTATTAGGACCTTCCTTAGTCTAAAGTTAAATTTACTCTTATTTGATTGCAGTTTCCTTTAAAGACTTTTTAATTTGGGAATTTCAAACGATGAAGAGTTTTCTTGGGTTGTGACCTTCCTTGGTCAATCTAAAGTCGAATTGACTCTTATTTGATTGTTTGTTTTTGTTTTTTCCTGTTGGATTGCTCTTAATTAAGTTCTCCCAGAATAAAGACAATTTGGTAAATTCCAGGTCTTCTGGAATGGGTTGACCTTGGCTGCACAAAAGGCCTTGTCGCCTCACACCTTAGGGCGTTGGGCGATATAAGGCCTTGGCACCTTAAGGTTGCCTTTCACCTTTAACTACCTTGACCCTATTTCTAGTTGACTTAGGAAAGCCAACTATTGATTTACAAAAATGTGCTTGATTCGAAGAAAAGAAATGAATTAGTAAAAACCTAATTTACGACCAAGACTTGACCAATAAAAATATTTAATTTGTAGGTTTGATAAATTTTATGTACGTAATCGACTTTGCAGTTGCAGGGTAAAAGAATATTTGACTTCTTTTTGTAAGGCTTGTGGCTTTTATAGGAAAATGCTAGATAATCAACATTGTTTACTCTTGGATTGTGGGGTTCATAAAAACAAATTAAGAAAAAAAAACCCGAAAGAAAAGAAAGCAAATCTATTGGACTGTTATGGTCACCAATTCAGTGTTCATTTGACACATAACTATGCACACACAATCATTTGATGGTATAGGTCTCACAGTTGTTTAATTCATTTAATTAAGCTCAAAATTAATTTGATTATTATTAGTTGCCTCCAAAGCTGTGCTTGTGAGTGAGATGTCCATTGCACTAGAGTCTCTAATGGCACCTTTACCTACTTCCATGTTTGTCTCCCCCTTTTTTGTTGAAAATACACCTCACTAGCCACTAAGTTACAACAAACCCTTTTCACTTCTTGTTTTATAAGATAAAATTTCGTTTAGAGTGTGACGTCAAGTACAGAAAAACTTAAAGATTAGGGGAACAAGTAAAAGGAAAGAACTTTACACTTTGTTTAAAGAAGGGACATTCTAGGCAGGGCTTGTTTAGGGGTAATTGTGTACCTTTTACAACTATTTTTTAGTATTTTCCAATGGTGTTTATTGTGGTGCTTAATTGATTCATTGTTTTGCATTTTGCTGTGTTCATTTGTTGGTTTACTTCGTTTGATTTAGACGTTGATTCGCACGTTGGTTGGTTGGTTAGGTTGCTTATACATTCTGCAACTATGTGTCCTTTTTGTTTATGCCTTGCAGCCATGAACAGTATGATCAAGTTAGGCATATATGCTCAAGCTAGCTATTTTATATTTTAGTGTTTTACCTTAAATCTTCCTTGATATGATTAAATGGATTGAAAAGCAGTGTATATATAGATGCATGATGTATAATTCAATTGAGCAATTATATGTTTTCAATTTTATGTCAAATCTCTCTGTCACGCTGTTTCTCTTTCACTCTCTCTCTCTCTCTCTCTCTCTCTCTCTCTCTCTATTTGTTTATGTCAATTTGTTCTAGAACATTCAATTACTTGCTTGTGTTTACTTGCAAAAGCCAAGATTTTCTTCACTATTAAACATAGACATACGTGTCTAACATGATTGCATGTGTGTCAGATATGCAGCAACTGCGAAATGTGGATCCTGGACCCACGGTAAATACACAGTTGACACAGCAGCTGGGTCATTGATCCACGGTGCTGTGGGCGACGCCTGCCGGTCAGGTGCGTAGTTGTACTTAACTTTGGAAATGTCGAAATCATTTCTTTTTATTTCTATAGGGTTCTTTGATTATTTGTAAATAGATGTTGGACATGGTAGCATTTCTCTTTTGGTTTAGGCAGAATTTTATTTAATCCAAAGAGAAAATGATATGAAGCAGAAATAATCGTGAATTTAAAAACACTTTGTCATGAACAGCATAAAGAAAATGGTATGGAGCAGAAATATTCAAAGTCAGTAGGTCTCATTTAGAAGCTATACAAATCAATTAAAATTAATCCGCTGCCATTATTTTCCCAAATGTGCACACACAATTAGGCGTGGCTACACATAAGACAACTGAATTTGATTCCTAATTCCCTACTCCATTTGACATAGTGAGGCACTTTGTTCATTCATTTCAAAACATACCATCACCTCAGTGCTAATTTTAAAAAATGTCATTGATCGGTAATTGATCCTATCTGCTATTGAGCTAGAGTGAATAACCTGTAACATCATAACTAACATACTACAAAATGTTCGTAACTAACTAGTTAGCCTACTGTCTCTTGCGTATCCTAAGACAGTGCTCTTTCGTGTGCAGGTAGTGCCAGGCGTGCTAAAGTGTAGATGCCGATCTTGCAAGTTACCCTGGAATGGGCTAGACCCACGAATTGCTCGCTACATAACTGATGCAGGTTTTGAAGGGTTATTCAAGGTTCCAAACTTCGAAGTGGATCACGCGTTGATCACAGCACTGGTCGAGCGTTGACGACTGGAGACGCACACATTCCACCTTTCGCATGGAGAGATGGGCATCACCTTACAAGATATTGAGGTGATGCGAGGGGTTCCTGTTGTTGGGTTGCCAGTGACTGGGAGTGCCAAGCTAGGGTGGCCAGCGTTGTGTCTTGAGTTACTGGGTCATCGTCCTCCAGACCTGATACCTTATCCCCATGAAAATAAGTCTATCCTTGCTGGGGCGAGGCTAAGATTCACCTCGCTGGAGGAACAATTTAGAGGTCCCCTAGCTGCGGATGCTAATGACGAGGTAGTGCAGCAACATGCACGCTACCACATACTTCTCAGATTGGGGACCATTCTGTTTATGGACAAGTCGGCAGACCGGGTGTCGGTGATGCCTCTACAGTTCTTGAACCCAATCAGCAACGCGAAGAGGTACAGTTGGGGTAGTGGAGCATTAGCCTAGCTGTATAGGCACTTATGTAAGGCATCGGAGAAGAAGGCTATGCAAATGGGAGAAGCATTGATTTTGGTGCAGCTCTGGGCGTATTCGAGGTTCCCAGTGATATGCCCTGTTGCGAGGCCGCCGCAACCGCCGGTGGAGGCAGGTCCCCTTGCCAGTCGGTATGTTATTTGATTAGTTTGATACAATTGTCATGCCATTTTTCATTCACCGTGCACGTGTCTATAGTTGGTCAAAATCCTTGCATGTATGCCACTTGTAATACATTCATTAAGGGCATTGCTGTCGAGAAGTAACCCATGTTTCAAACCAGAAGTGTAATTAACGTGAGGTTTAATGGATTACTTAACAAGATAGCATGCCAATATACACTGTTATGAGTGCAAAAGAAAATTACAAATACAAAATACTTTGTTTTAATAGATAATGCTAACACAGTACACTTAGATGCATCTATTAGTGCAATGGGAATCATAGTCACACACGTCATTTAGTACTTAATATGTACTCGGCCACACTTAGATGCTAACGCAGTATTTAATTGTTGTTTGATATTTACTAATGAACATTGTCTGAAATTGCATGTTTACTAGATGGAAGGGGCCGAAGAGCACGACAGAGCATGCCACACATGTGCTAGCTGCGTATCGGGCGTCACTGTCGAGTATACAGGCACACCAGGTATTTTACCGCTTCATGTCACAAGGATATAATTCCCATATTTTTGTTTTTCACTTGGTAGGGTTGTCAACTACTGCATGTGTATAGTTAATAATGTAACTTTGGTTGATTAGACCATAGATATACAACGAATTAGTTACGAACATTTCAAAAAGGTGGGTAGTCAATATAGAGTACCTTCATTAGTAATTTTACACCGATAAGCATGTCGTTTTGATTCCACACATATTTATCTGTGTACCCTTAAAATTTTCCCTCAGTTTTAGCTAGTGCAACTAGTAGTATCTGGGTGCATCTTACCATGTCAAATCCAATAAGAGAGAGAAATAGGTCAAGAATGTCTTAGGAGTTTTAGTGAAGTGGTTCTTCAATGGTCTTCTACATATTTGCTCACATTGAGGATTGACACAAATAAGTACGTATTTGATTTGTTTTTTTGTTCACCATTTATGTAGGTTGTCTGGGAGCCGTACAGGGATGACCTAGACTCGTTGCCCCCATATTGCACTGCTGGCCGACATATATGGAGGGCCATTGTGCCGTTGATCTATTTTTGGATAGTAGAGCATCATCATCCCGAACGTGTCTTTCGTCAATTTGGGATGAAGCAAGCGCCACTGGATATTGTGGATACATCGATTGATCTCCACAAAATCTCCTTCCAAGGTAAATTAGATAGGGATTGGGTGCGAGAGCATGCTGTCTACATTGACTGATGGGCCCATAGAGAGGAACATCTTGCCGACGACCGACATTGGATGGGGACACGACATACCTTGCTGCTTACATGGAGTCGTACCGAAGGATGACCAGACGGTACATTACGCGTGAGTCGGTGTATTGGGAAATCCCGGTAAGGCAATAATTCGATGCTTCTTTGATGGATTGACAATATATGTGTGTTGCTGCATGCATTCTGAAAATTAAAGTGCGACCATAAGCCATTGAATCAATATTTTGACATTCATTTAGAGACCATTTCATTTCTTCCCACTAGATATGCATTTGCCACAAGCAATATGTACTGGTGTGCCATTTCAATGTTCATATATATATGAATAAGCTCAACATGAATAATTTGTTTCCAAATCGGTCATGCACAACACAAAAGTAACCAGAAAAGTTATAACAGGACTCCTTTATTTCGCAGGTTCAGTCCAATGTGGAATTACTATCGCAATGCAAACCAAACTCCCAAGTGTACAACCACCTGAAGAGTACTTTGGATCTTGTTGGAGAGCTGAGTCGAGTGGCATTGGAGAACGCGCGTGCCACGGCGACTGAGGCGAGCACACAGGCCACAGGTCGTGGTGGGGGAGGTCGTGGGTCTGGAGGGTGTGGAGGTCCTGGAGGTGGTCATAAGGATGAGGATGACTTGGGTAACTTCCAACTCTAATACCTCCAATTCTTACTGTCTTCCACTTCTACTACTTTGAGTTGTAATTTATTTAGAGGATGAATTATAGTAGCGAAGTATATATTGTTTGGTAAGTATTTAATGAACTCGATTTTACATATAGCGAGTAATATAATACTCATATATGCTAAAATCGAGTTATGTGCTTTTCTAGCAGAACGTGTGTTAAAAGACAGATTGCTGGTGTTGGATTGCTGCAATCGACTCCTCTCAGAAGCAGCAGTTCGATTGCACTCGATTCCTTAGGTTCGAAAGCGACTGCCCAGGCTCCAAACATCGATCCTCAAAATACGTGGTAAGACTCTTTTACCCTTGCCTCCCATTCAAATAAAACTGCCAAAAATCCTGAATTAATCTCCCTCTAAAAGCTTAAATTTTGAACTATGCAAGTTTGGGGATTTTCGTGATTTTGGGTGTTATGATCTGAAATTGTTCATGGGTTTTTACATATGCATGTTCTTCATATGATTTGTACCCTTTAATTACATAAACATAGCAGATTTGTAAAGGAACACATGAATATAGGGTTCACGTGTTCATATAGAATTTGGGGATTTTCATGGGTGTGGGTGTTTTGACGTGAAATATGTAATGGGTTTTTCGTATGGATGTTGTACACACGTGTTCTGACATGAAATATGTAATTGGTTCATAGTATCATATTAAATAATAATACATAATAATAATGTGTTTACGAATTTTGAAATAATTATACACGAATTTTATGGTAAAATAGTTATACACGAAAATGAAGAGGGGAGCTGTATGTTAAGGTGCCTGAATCGGTGTGGTAACTGAGAACATGCACCATTAGCTGAGTAGGAGAGGAACGATTTTGGGTTTTGATTATTGTAGAAGGGGAGGTGTACCTGAAAATACGCGCTTGTGGGAAAGAAAAAAAAAAAAAAAACAAAAAAGGAGCACAACTAACTTTCACTTAACTTCTATATGAAAGTGAGCGTAATTACAACTGATCCTAGTTAAATTTAGTATGATATCTAGAAAATTTATTATATTTCATATTTAAATTGGTGTGGTCCCCACATGAATCTAGACACATGACATTATTAACATTTCAATGTTCATATACTGTTTTTCCAGCCTGTATTGACATGACAAGTCCTAATAACTGAAATTGTAATGGTTGGACCATGCAATGAAGTTATAAATGCACCACAATAATGATCTTCTTTCTACCCCACTAACTTCGTAGATTGACTAAGCTATGAGTTGCAATGACTCAACGTCAAATCGTAAAATGCAAAACAAGTTTGGATCTACTTCAACATGTGGATCATCACAAGTTCCAGTAGATCAACAACTACAGACATACACAGACCACAATGGAGGGAAATGGGTTGGAAAGAAGAGAGATTTCGTTAATATGTCAATATACACGTACGAGAGTCTTGGAAGCGTCGGGCACATCATGGTCAGCAAACCTACAAAACTAAGTACAGATACCACCGCAATAGAGTTCACCGTATCAGAACCACTATGGTCAACCCTATACGAGAAGAGGTGCGAGTTGGAGGTGTATTGTCGATGGCACGGGTTACAAGTTCCTAAGGCACGCTCAGCCGAGTTACCTAGAGATGAACCTGCCAACATACTTGCTCGTCTTGAACAAGAGAACAATCAAATGCAAAGGCGACTAGACCATTTTCACGCAATCCTTAGGAAGCATCTAAAGGGGAAGGCGTAAGAGCGAGCCATGAAGTCTATTAATGAAATTACTACGTTAGATGATGAAAGAGATATTTCAGACTTCTCAGATTCAAGCAATGATGATTTCCAAAAATTTCTACCTACGAACATTAGACGTTGTTGTTAATGTCTACACATTTACTGCAAGACAAAATGTTGTTGTTAATGTCTGACAAATGATGATTATGTACGTTTATCTTTTGCAAATCTAAAGATTAACTGTTCATTAGTTTTGGCTAAGTTTATATGAAATCAGTTTCTCATTTTTTCTCTGGTGTTCTTTGTTGCTACATATGAAAATTTAATATGAATATTTATGCATAGATTCAATACATACAGACTCATCCAACCCACACAGACCAACCACTGTTTCACAGAAAAACCATATGGCTCCTAAAGCAAGGACTCACCAGAGTAGAGTGGGGCCCAATTGGGACCATCACCGTCAAGGTGTAGACACTCACATTTGTTCATAATAATACTCCCTTCCACCATGCGTGAGATGAAACTAGTAATGTATTACATTGCTATGTCAGTATGTTGTAATGTTTTCAATGGGTTGGCTAAGTGTATATGAAATCAATTGCTTATTTTTTCCCTGCTGATCTTTGTTGCTACATATGATTATTATGCTTTGGTTGGACAATGTCCTCTGCTTTGTAGTGTAGGAAAAACCTTAGATATGTTGATGTTTCCAATATTCTGTCTGTGTAATTTGAAATGTTACCCACATAACACTCATCGCCCAACTTAGATTTATTGCACATTACTTGTAGGAAAATTTAATAGATTCAATACATATAGACTCATCCAAACCACACAAACCAACCACACGTATGATTCAATAATACGAATAATTCATATATATGACACTGTGAGTTGCTGTATCATATACCCGTATCCGTGTATCTTAGTTATGCTAGTGTACTACTTTATACAGATACATTACATACAGACTCATCCAAACCAGACTAACCACTCATTCTCTCTTCGTCGTTATGTTCATAAAATTTTTTCGTAACAAACTTTTCTCCGACTTCATGTTTTGTGGGCAAATCATCTGAGGGATATGTTTGTTTCATCTTCATCTAAGTCTATTATTTCTACCTAATGATCTTCCAATTTACAGTTCTTACTGGGTGGATATTGAATCTCAGTGGATATCTGAAGACTAAAAAATAACCATAACAGATAGAATGGTATTCAACAAAATCCTGCCAACCATTACAAAACCAAATGTTGTTATCAGCTTTCTTCAATCCCACTTGCCAAATACCACCATAGGGAGTAGTGAGTGTAGCTACAGTGGATAGCTCAGCACTGTTGAACCCTGACCACAAGTACCCATCCACACTGACGTGAAAACACAGAGCATCCTGTGGGGTGTTTATGCATCGAATTTGGGGGTGAGCTATCCCCCATTGCTACACTAATGTTTGCAGTGTTGCATGTGTTGCTTAACAGCTTCGCACTATTCAACCCTGTCGAGTCATATCATCTACACGCACGTTAATACACAGATATGCATCCTTTTGTAATGCACCGTTTTCAAGGATGCAGAGCATCCCTGAAAAAGTTTATGATACATTTAACACAGCTCAGCACTGTCTCGTCAAATCATGTCAGATGAAGCACAGGAATGCTGAATAGTCTTCGCATGAACCCTGTCCAATCATATGACCTACACGCACGTCAATACACAGATATGCATCCTTTTGCAATGCACCTTTTTCAAAGATGCAAAGCATTCCTGAAAAAGTTTATGATACATTTAACACAGGTCGGCACTATCTTGTCAAGTCATGTCAGATGAAACATAGGAATGCTGAATAGTCTTCACGTGAATAAGTACACAACCTCCTTTGCAGTACACATCACCAGCACGCTGTTGTAGCGCAAGCTATGACATATCAAATAGCTGCCTCAGCGAACCACATGCACCAACAGGTGCCACTGTATAGCCAAGTCATGTTTGCAGTTTTCCATGTGCTCCTTAACTTTCGCTGAACAATACACTGTCGAGTCATATCATCTCTATTCACGTGAATACTTACCCTTACATACAGTCACATCCACATGAATACTTGCCCTTGCAAAACTCCTATATAAAGTCTCATTTACATCTACCCTTGCAGAACACCTACGCATACCGAAGTCTTACTTACATCTACCCTTGCAAAACATCTACACATATCGATCAGAAGTCACATTTTCCAATGTCAATGCACAATTGGATGCTACCTCGTTTTCCAGATAACTATAGGAGGCACAGAGATTCTGACGACAGGGAATACTATGCTAGATTGCGGCGGGAGTGGGACTTTCGCGTGAACGAGTCCAATGTTTTGCATGATGATCTCGTGCAACTCGAAGCACCTCTTGTCGACCGTATCTCGGTCACACTGCCAAGGCAAAACATGCACCAATATGAGCGTGCAATGACAAAAATTAAAAAAGAGAATAATCTGATGATACTGCGTAGGTCCAGGTATCACCTGCTATAACTGGCAGAAGAGCAGGCCGCCGCAACGAACAGGCAACTCACTCTGGCGGAACGTAACAATGTCCTTAACTACGAGGACTACCTATCAGAGTGAATGCCTATGTCGTATGTGTGTTATGTCTAGGGTTAAGGACTTTTTGTTAGTAGCACTAGTGTTTAATATGCAATGCATGCATATTGGTGACATCTTGTAAGTTATTTTAAGTTTTCCGTATTATGTTTTAGGTGCTTATTAAAAAACATTATGTGTGAAAATAGTTAACTTTTATGTGTTATGTGGGAATAATCTATATTACAAATAACATGCGTGCTCCTTACAATCAATAACAAGGTTTACATAGTACAAATGCAACAACAGTGACACACATACATTTAAAACATACTTAAGCAAAATAGTTCTCCAACAAAGTCTGATTACACCACGACACAATTACTCTTCATCTAACATCTCCACGTCTGACAGATAAATGGGATCAGCAAGAAGTGATTGCATGAATTGTGCGTGCTCGTACCACCCTCCCTCCACTGACTCTCGAATCTCGACTTGGGTCCGATAACGATTAAGACGTATCTTCATTCGATTATTTTCTTATCTTACGCGGTTCAATGCTTTACGAAGTTCGTCGATCGTGTCTCTGGGCATCTGCGATGCGAGTCACCGAGGCACTGGCAACTTAAAACTAACCAACTCATCGTAAAACATTTGTTGTTCACGAAATAACCAAGCCCACTCTTGTCTCATGGTATTGTGAACGTAAGCACTATTTCACAGATTCAAATTGATTGGATAGCTGAACTCATCTTCCAATACCCAGCAGTGACCCATAGTAGTGAACACATCATAAGGCCTATAGAGTAATGGGTTGCCAGAACCAGACATTGACGCTGAATACAATAACATCAAATGATCAAATTAATAGTGTGCATCAACTGTTGGTAAATAATGTAATGCTGCATAAGATGGTACACGACAAAGACATTCATAAATTTGTGTACTATTACATGCTAAAAATGAAATACTAACACTCAAATTTGACTATAAACATTAGATATTGTTGTTAATGTCTACACGTTGTGTGCAATAGAAGATATTGTTGTTAATGTCACGACCAATGATGAGTATGTACATTCAACTTTTGCAAATCTAAATATTAATTGTTCATTAGTTTTAGCAAATCTAACAAATTTTATTTTTTTGTCAATGAAATTTACACCAGCAAATACCCAATATAACCCAATGTACACATATAACACTCATCACCGTTTCTATAAATTATTGTACATTTCTTGTAGCACCAAACAACTAATATAACCCTAATCTACTCACATAACACTCATACAAGAAAATACCAAAGCACAAGTCTTAAAGTACTATTAAATTAAAATTCTTCTCTAACAAAAACATACATTATGGTTGATAGAGAGATAACACCCCGATTCTTCTCTAAAATACATTCTTCTCTAAAATTCTTCTCTATGATATCAAAGAAGAAAATGAGTTTCTCACCTAAGATGATAGAGAGATAACACCAACTTCTGAAAATGAGGAGAAGCTGATCTGAAAATGATGAGGAGAATTGCATGAGAAGCTGATTTGTGGAAGGGAGGAGTAAATAGCAGAACAACTCGATTTTATCAGAGCTGAGGAATGACTAACTCAATAACTCGATTTCCTATTAATCGAGTTCAGCTTCATATGCAACTACGTGATTTGAAATGGGGTCAGAATGTAGCAGAACAATTCGATTACAATAGAACCGAGTAACATGTAACTCAATTTCCCATTCATCGGGTTCAGCTTCACAGGGTAGTAAGTGATTTGAAATCCCGTCAGTAACTCGGTTTCCCCATTGCCGAGTTACAAACAGTTACGCGGGAATATTTTATTGCCCAAAAGCCACGCTGGAGTGCTAGCGTGGGAAGAACTTGCCTAGAACTCGGCCTTTGGCTAGTTGAGTAATTTAAGTAACTCGATTTTAGTATCATTGAGTATCGAAACAAGGGCACGCACCTATATAGTTTCGAAACAGGGGCATAATGCCAATTATTTTTCCCTAAAGGGGCAAAAGGCCAGATAGTCCGTAAATTGTCACGTACATCGGTACATGTCAATGCCTAGGTTTTATTTTACGTCATTTTTATTGTCTCATGAGGAAATTGGGAAAGTACTATTAGGTGAAGAACTTTCCTGCGGTACTTCAAATGGAAACGTGTTTGTGACTTCCCTTCTTGTATAATATATTAAATTTCCCACAAAAACAAAGTTCGTAACTTGAATTCTATCCCAAAAAAAATAAAAAATAAGAAACACAGAAACCAAAGGAGCCAAATGTCCATTAAAATTTTCTTATTAGAAGGAAAATAGGTTTAATTTGCACACAAATCGTCAAATAAGAGATTTGAGATTCTATTCCTGCCTACACCAAACATTAATTAGTGTCTTGGTTTAATGGTAAAGGACAAATGGATAATCATTAGAAGCAGATATCATAAATTGAAACCTTACATCTAAAATTAAAAATTAAAAAAACCAGCAACTAAAAAAATGTTGTGTGATTGGGTTTTGCTTAAAATCTAGCTTTAAGTTTTTTGTAACATATTTAAAGCCGAACATGCAAGAGTCTGCATGTTTAATTCCAATTTATTTACTTGAGAAGCATCTTGTTGCATTTGGCCATTCTGATATTATCTCATCTTGCGATTACTCCCAATATGAGATTGGCAATGATATATAGTGTCTATTGTTATTCTGTTGTTTTCTTATCCGTGTATGTATTGAATTGACAGAATGCATAAAGAGTGAAAGAAATTAGGCCATTTGGTAACGTTGTTAGTTGTTTGTATTTTTTTGAAATACGTGTGGGTGAAAAAGTGTATAAAAATACGTGTAATGTTGTTTAAAAACTAAAAACATGTTGTTAAACTACCATACCAAACGGGGCTTTTTTTTATTTTTTATTTTTTATATAGTGTTTTTAGAATGTAAATAGGGCTTAAAGCCAAGTAATTTTTTTTAGATTATATCTAGAAACAAAGTTATGTAATTTTTCTTTTTATATTCTAATAAGACGTGAATTTTTGAACCACCGAGAAGTGTGGTTTAGTGGTCTTGGGAGATGTACAAGATGCGCTAAGCTATGGTTACACTTAAGTAGGATTGCCACGTTGGTCGCTCTCTACCCATTTTTTGTTCATTAAAAAAAAAAGATGTGAATTTTTTATAATCCAATTAATAAAGGAATGTATTATTTTTCTTATTTTTCCCATTTTATTAAAATAAGTGGCCACTTTATGTAAAACAATTTAGGGGAACAAACATCATTAGTCGAATCAAATCTTCATTTTTGAGAGACAATTAAGGGTTGAACCCATGATCGATGTCCATGAAGTATAATCCATGCCACCTCAAAATTAGCACTCTTGTTCTATATGAAGTTATCTGATCATATGAAATTCTTCCATGACACTTACTAGGTTTTCTTCTATTTTGGAAGCATGCTTGCTCTGTATTATTGTTCCTTTACATTTAATAGATTTGCTTCTATTTGCATGCTTGCTTACACTGTATTGGAATCTTGTCCCTATTTTTTGTTTGTTTGTTTGTTTGTTTTGTTTTTTGGAACATCCATCTTACAAGTGTCTATTGTCATTCTAAAGGAATTATTTCACTCCATTGTCATCTTTTTGGACCCAATTATGAGTGTTAGTATTGTTGGTAGAGGAGAGAAACTACATACTTAAGCTTGGGGGCCATGGCTTCCCCAAACTTTTCAAGAATTAGAATTTCACCCTTAAATTTATCTGACATTTTCAACAACAAAAAATAAATGATTGGGCCCGGCCAAACTCTTCATATTTTTCATACGAACTTTTTAAATTAGTTAGATTTTTATATTTGTTATTACTTTGACCACCTTATTCTTAAAATGTTATTCTACCTTGGTAGATATAATTTATGTTGCCACCAATTACCAAGGACCAGTATGCTTACTCCCATCTTCCCGTCCCTTTGGGGACTTCCCGATAAAATTTGAATTTTGAACTATAGATATGCCTATGCTACTAAGAGCATCTCCAGCAGTGTATGCATCCGGGTATATTAGCTAAAATTTGGAGAATATGTGCACTGTTCATGCTCCAGCAAATTCGGTAAACATGAATTTTTTTTGGCTTATGAACAGTAACCCATCAGGTCTGATGGGCTACTGTACATTAGCAATCGAATTTCTTGGATTAAAAAATTAAGCCAGCTACTTATTATATCAATTCTGTTAGGTTCTAAGGTCTTAGGATTTTATGTATTTAGAACTCTAATTTGTAATGTTGGCAAACCATGATCAAAACATTGTATTGAGTCTTATTTAGACTTGCTCAAAGTTGGTTTATTCTTGTAAAGTTGGAATCGAGTGGCTGCAGAAGTACTTGGGACTTTCGGCCTGGCTCGATCGATCGAAGAATAGACTCGATCGATCGAAAATCGCACAGGTTGAATTTTCTGCAGAATTTCCAACTCAGCCCTACTTCATTAAACGTTTAGGGTTTTATGTTTTTACCCTAGGTATATAAATAAAACCCTAGTCACGTTTTTGGAGGTTGTCCATATTGTATTGTTGCTCATACATTGCAGTTTTGTGTGAATCTCGTGTGAGATCTTTGAGGAGCTTTCCTTTACACAAAACTTAGGGTTTTCATGGTAGAGATGATTTCAACATCTTGAAGATCATTACTGTTGCAACCATTGGAATTTAAAAGAAAAGCAAGCGGGGAGCTTGTAGCTGATTGAGGAATTCAAGAAAGAAGTAGTCCGTGGATTCGGAGCCTGCGCGTGGTCGTGTCAGGAAGTTCTACTGGTGGGTAGCATTAGGAAGTCGAGCGGGGAGCTTGTAGTCCTTTTGTATGAACTTCAATTCTTTCATAGTGAATTCAGGTTAGCCTTGAGGATCGGTGGGTCAAATCCTCCCCAGGTTTTTACCATGTGGTTTCCTGGGTGATCATATCTTGTGTTATTTATTTTCCGCTGCATTATTATTCTTGATATGATTGTTTGATTGTTTTAACCTAGAACTGCTTAATTTGACAAAGTAACAACTTGGCTAATTAATTTAGGCTACGCAATCTGGTTGTTTTAGGGGTCTAAATAACCTGTCAAGTGGTATCAGAGCGGGTTGCTCTTTTTGTTTGAGATTTTTAATCTCTGAGCTGATCCTTGACCCCTGTTGTCATGGATTCTTGGAAAATTTTTCTGCTTATTTGTCAACTTATCTATATGTCATCTTTGCCTTGTGTTGTTTTTGTTAAATCTTTTCTTAAGAATATTGGCATAATCACATGTGATAAGAATTATGTTTGTTATACTGCTTTAACCGCCTTAAAGGCATGCGATTCTTGTCTTTGGTATTTGGATAGTGGTTGTTCCAGGCACATGACAGGAAATAAAGGCTTATTCAAAACTCTCTTTGAAGGAAAGATTGGGACAGTCACTTTTGGAGATGGAAGTAAATCTGTGATCAGAGGCATTGGTACTGTGGACATTCCAGGATTGCCAGTGTTTGAAGATGTTTGGTATGTTGATGGATTAAAAGCCAATTTACTCAGCATAAGTCAGATTTGCGACAATGGATTAAATGTTCTTTTCACCAAGTATGAATGTGAGATACTTGATGGAGGAGGTGACTGTATGTGTGTTGGTGTAAGGACAGCTGACAACTGTTATGGCATAACACCAAGTGTAAACAACAAATGCTTTAGTGCAAAGATTGATCAAGTTGATTTATGGCATCAACGGTTGGGGCATGCCAGTCATAAGCAATTAGAGAAGATTTCCAAGTGTGAGGCAGTTATCGGTTTACCTAAATTTGAGAAGATTGATAAGTGCATTTGTGGACCATGTCAGATAGGTAAACAAGTTAAATCCAAGCATCCTTCTGTGACTACTGTTCAAACTTCAAGACCTTTAGAGTTATTGCACATTGATCTCATGGGTCCTGCTAGAGTTCAAAGTTTGGGTGGAAAGAAGTATATTCTAGTTGTTGTGGACGACTTTACTAGATATACTTGGGTTGTGCTTTTGAAAGATAAAGCTGAGGCTCCTGAGAAGATGATTCATCTATGCAAGAAATTGCAGGTTGAGAAAGATGCTGTGATAGCTAGAATCAGAAGTGATCATGGAAGAGAATTTGAGAATACCAAGCTGGCTACTTTCTGCAATAATCAAGGCACTCACCAAGAGTTCTCATCACCCAAGACACCTCAACAGAATGGGATTGTGGAGAGGAAAAACAGAGTTGTTCAGGAAATGGCACGAGTCATGTTACACAACAAAAAGTTGCCAAAGTCCTTTTGGGGAGAGGCTGTCAACACTGCATGTCATACACTCAACCGGGTGTATTTTAGACCTGACTCCAAGAAAACTCCCTATGAACTCTGGAGAGGGAAGAAACCTGTTGTCAAGTATTTTAGGATATTTGGCAGTGACTGTTACATTCTACGTGATAGAGAGAACCTAGAAAAGTTTGATGCAAAGAGTGACAAAGGATACTTTCTAGGATACTCTTCCACCAGCAGAGCTTATAGAGTGTACAATCTGAGAACGAAAACAGTCATGGAATCTTCAAATGTTGTGATAAATGATGAAGTTTGTTCAGAAGCTTCTTCAGAAAGCACTGTTCCTGCTCAAGATAAGTCTTTAGAGGATAATGATTCTCCTCTTCCTGAGTATGTTGTGAAACATAGTGAGGAAGAGCTGCTGGTGCTAAATGATACAGTCTCAGTACCATCAAGTTCAGAACCATCCACTCCGGTTCATGACACTCGACAGGTACAAAGTGAGTTCAGCCCTCTATTTGAACAGAAAGGTACTACAACTTCTCTTGTTAAACGTCCATCCTCTAGAGTGAGATTGAATCATCCTTCTACAAATATATTGGGTAGTCTGAATGATAACATGAGATTGAGATCAAAAGCCCTGAATGTGATCACTCACTCATGTTATTTGTCCCAATTTGAACCGAAAAAGGTAGATGAAGCACTACAAGATGCTGATTGGGTAAATTCCATGCATGAAGAACTTCATCAATTTGTTCGGAATGATGTGTGGGAATTAGTTCCTAGGCCTGAAAATGTAAATGTGATTGGAACTAAATGGATCTTTAAGAACAAGTCAGATGAGCATGGCACTGTGATTAGAAACAAATCAAGACTTGTTGCACAAGGATACACACAAGTGGAAGGGATTGATTTTGATGAGACCTTTGCACCAGTTGCAAGACTGGAATCCATTCGAATACTGTTGGCCATTGCAAGTCATCTGAACTTCAAGTTGTATCAAATGGATGTCAAAAGTGCCTTCTTAAATGGGATGTTACAAGAAGAGGTGTATGTTGAGCAACCTAAGGGATTTGTGGATTCTCACAGACCGGATGATGTATACAAGTTGAAGAGAGCTTTCTATGGTTTGAAACAAGCTCCTAGGGCTTGGTATGATAGATTGACTGCATATCTCACTGAGCATGGATTCAAAAGGGGATCTGCAGATACAACTCTTTTCATAACAAAGGATAAGACTGGTTTTGTTGTAGCTCAAATTTATGTTGATGACATTGTTTTTGGTGCTACTAATGATTCCCTTGCTCATTCTTTTGCAGATGAAATGAAGGCAATGTTTGAAATGAGCATGGTTGGTGAACTGACTTACTTTTTGGGATTGCAGGTAAAGCAAACAGAGTCTGGCATCTACATCAATCAAGCTAAATATGCAAGGAATTTAGTCAAAAGATTTGGACTGGACAAAGCTGCTCATGCTAGAACACCAATGGCTGCAAATGCAAAATTGACACTAGATCCATCAGGTGAGTCTGTTGATATTACTTTGTATAGAAGCATGATTGGATGTCTTTTGTATTTAACTGCTAGTCGGCCTGATATTTCTTATAGTGTTGGTGTTTGTTCTAGATTTCAATCTAATCCTAAGGTTTCTCATCTAAATGCTGTTAAGAGAATTATCAAATATGTGAGTGGAACCTGTGATTATGGATTGTTTTATAGCAAAGAGTCAAATTTGTCTCTTGCTGGTTTTTCTGATTCTGATTGGGCTGGGAATGCTGATGATAGAAAAAGCACCACTGGGGGGTGTTTTTATGTGGGAGCCAATCTTGTGGCTTGGATGAGTAAGAAACAAAATTCTGTTTCTTTATCCACTGCTGAAGCAGAATATATTGCTGCTGGGAGTTGCTGTTCTCAACTCCTCTGGATGAAGAAGCTTTTGAGTGATTATGGGATTCCTCAAGACACCATGGTTGTCTATTGTGATAATTCTAGTGCTATAGATATTTCTAAAAATCCTGTTCAACACTCTAAGACCAAACACATTGAACTTAGATATCACTTCATTAGGGATTTGGTTGAAAAGAAAATTGTTGTACTTGAGTATATCCCTACTGATCGTCAAAACGCTGACATCTTTACCAAACCTCTTGATGGAAGTAAGTTTGGGACACTTCGTCAAGTGATTGGTGTTCTTCGGTGTCCCTAAGTTGTGTTTGACTTTCATGGTCCTTGTGCTTTATTGCTCTATTCTTTTGTGACCATTGTTCTTTGTTTTTTTGTTTTTGTTCTAGGACTTGCATTACATTACATTCATGCATTTCATTCTAGGATTTATTTGTTTTCTCTTTTAATATATATATAAAAAAAAAAAAAAAAAAAAAAAAAAAAAAAAAAAAAAAAGAGGAAGCAAAATTTATGTTGAACATGATGTTTCTTGATTATTGAAAACAAGGTTGGTCAATTTATTTACACATAACATGTCTTATGTACCTTGTTTAGCCTTGATGAGCTTATTTATTGCACTTGACTAGCTGAAACTTTGTAGTGCATGTTGTGTGGGAAAGATGTTTGTGGTTATTAATCACTTTGTCTTGATCTTGAAGTCACATGTTTTTGACTGTCGGACTTGATTCTTTTGAGAAAGGCATAAATAACCATCTCACCACTGCTCACTAGCCAATCATGAACACCTTAGTGCATATCATAAGATTTTGTGCTCGAGAAAGTGTAGCACATGCACAAAAAGAACATAAGGTGTTGCCTCTGCTAAATGATTAATAATTAAAACTGGTATGTACTATTAGGCTTGATGCCAATTCACTTAATTCAAACCGGTGTGTACTATTAGGCTTGATGCCAAAAATTCACTTAATTAATGGGGCAAAAATACAAGAAACTTACATGATTGCAAGCTTTTGTTTTAGGAGATGTGAGAGTTATAGGATGTAACTCTTTAGGTGATAGTCTCTTTTGAATTCTATGTGATGAATTTTGTAGACTTTGTGGTTAAATGCTATTCACATATCACCTCACATGTATCTCAAGTTTTTACTAGTATCACACACTACACAAGTTACTCTTTGTTAAACACTGTACATGCTAGTGTGTGTTTCTGGTCTGACCAACCAAGTTTGAAAATATCCTGAGATTTATGCACAACATATTTGTTGCTTAAGAAAATTCAATGAGAGAATGATTGAAATTTGTTTTGAGAAAATTGGGTTTAAATTTTGGGTTTTTGAAAAAGCATTCCATCTCATACTCATGCATTTTGTTTTTCAATTTAATGCTTTGAGGAGTTATTTCAAAATTAGGCTTGTATTTTCAAAAACTGTGATTTTCGATCGATCCAGCCTGTTTTTCGATCAATCGAAAAAGTGCTCTCATTTGTCTTAAAATGACTGTGCTTTTCGATCGATCGAATGTAATTTTCGATCGATCGAATATCGGGGAAAAGCTTTTTTAAAAGATCAGATCTGACTTTTTCAAACATATTTCAAAGCTTTTTCAAACTTTTTCTCTCTCTCCGCGTTGGCAAGGCTCCACCTTAGAGAATTTTTGTCGTTTTTCTCCGAAATTTTTGCACAATCTCTCTCTCCCCAAGCCGGTAAGACCCTTTTACCCTTCCTTTTGATTATATTTTCATGATTTCATGCATAAATCCATGCTTTTAAGGGTAATTTTCGGACTTTGCTACTTTGGGATTTTCTGTTGATTCAAGCCTTCTTTTATGCAATTGATCATTGGGTTTTTGTGGGGACACTACATAAACATGATTCTTACCTGTTAATTTGATCAATTTTGAGTTTGATGAAAAATTGAAAATTCTAGGGCTTGTTCTTGATCCGAATTGGGGATTTTGTTAATTTGAGTAGAATTTGCTGAAATTGGTTTGTTGCATTGATGAAATTGGTTATTCTAATATGTTTTCAAACTTGTGTACTGATCAATTCATCAATTTGTTGCAAAATTTGTCAAGTGGTTTTCAAATTTTTGGGATTTTTGATAAAACTTTTTTTGCTCAAGCCAATTTTGTCAATTCAATCTCAATTAAACTTAATTGTTTACTGCATTAGATCATGCATCACAACATTATAAATGTTCATGCATCATATAGATTTTTGGTCTATATTTTTATACTAATTTGTAGTCTGCCTTTGGTTTTGATTTCTCTTGTTCTGTTTGGTTTTCACTCTGTGTCTCTGTCCTTTCCTTAGCACTATGCCTAGGAAAACTAGAGCCCGTAGGAATGTTCCCTCTCCTTCTCCTTCACCCCCTCCATCCTTTGATAGTGAGAAGTTTTCGAGTGAGAAAAATCAAGAGATTTTTGAGACACTAAACCTTAAGAGAAAGATTTGGGCTGAGCGTTCTGTGCGGCTAGATGAGCTTGATCCTGCCATTAGGGCAAATTTTGAGCGTCGGGGTTGGTTACCCTTGGTGGATGTTTCTGATCCTCCTCCACCTTCTGCCTTGATTAGAGAGTTCTATTCGAACATCTCTATCCGCATCTATGATTCCAACACTCTAGTTAAGAGTTGGATACGAGGCGTAGAGTACACCATTACTCCTCGGGTAGTGGCTGATGCTCTAGGGGTACCATTGGTCCAGCATCCTGTCTATCCATATGCTGAGTCTCCCGAGATTAGCGATGTTTTGTCTTACATCACTGGTACTGCTGTCCAGTGGGGTTCTGATCCTTGGATCACTTCTGCTGAGCTCTCCGGGTTACACTATCTATTCTTTAGGATAGCTTGTCATTCGATCTGGCCCATTTCCCATGTTCACACCATTCCTCTTGAGAGGTGTGTATTTTTGTACGCTCTTGTTACTGATGCTCCTATCAGTTTTCCCCATCTTTTTCTTCGTTCTTTGAACGAAGTTTATAGGAGTTCATCTACTGCTCATGCTCTTGTTCATCCTATTTTCATTCATAGGATTCTTCTCTATCTTGGTTTTAGTGGCTTTCCTTCCTCTGAGCCCGTTCATGTGATAGCTCCTATAGGTGCGTCTTTTCTTAGACAAAGGGCCGCTCATCTTCGAGCTGGTTCTAAACACCCTAGGTCTGAGCCCTCTAGTAGCGCACCTCCTCCTTCTTCTTCTGCAGGTCTTGCTGGTGAGGATATTCCTGTTCCAGTTGGTGATGATGATGCTGCTGCTGATGTCCCTCCACCTCCTTCGGCCGACTTCGATGTTCGTCGTACTTTGGAGACTGTCATGACCGTTCAGGCGGCTCATGGTCAGATTTTGGTGGACTTGATGGACGAGATACGTGCTCTCCGTGCTGATTTTGCGCGTCTTCATTCACCCTCACCACCTCCTTTTGATGGCGACTAGTGATTGCCCTTTGGCATTCCGTCACAAAAAGGGGGAGTGGAGTTTTGTCTTGTAGAGGAGTTTTTGTTGTTAGGGGGAGATTTTTTGTTTTAGAGGAGCTTGTGGAGTTTTTAGATTGTATCTAGGTGCTTCACTTTGTATATCATTTTTTGGGGATATTCATGTTAGGGGGAGTAACATTGTTTGATATACATGATATTTTTGTTGATTCTTGTTGTGTTGAGATTCACTGCATATTGATTTATATTTATGAGTTGTTCATTCATATATGTCTTTATTTTGTGTTGTGTGAATCTTACAAGAATGTTATACCTGTTGTTTTACTCTTTACTGTCACACATGCGTTTATGTGTTTGTTGAGTATTTCAGGATTATACAGGTTGATTCAACTAAGCTGCTGTCTACACTTGCAACTATGGATAGTAGTTAGGCTGAATTGAATTTTATGAGCATTATCTTTGTAAAGGGCTTTTCATTTGTAAAACTTTGAGCTGTTAATTAGGGTTTTGTCACGGATTGCCAAAGGGGGAGTTTGTTAGGTTCTAAGGTCTTAGGATTTTATGTATTTAGAACTCTAATTTGTAATGTTGGCAAACCATGATCAAAACATTGTATTGAGTCTTATTTAGACTTGCTCAAAGTTGGTTTATTCTTGTAAAGTTGGAATCGAGTGGCTGCAGAAGTACTTGGGACTTTCGGCCTGGCTCGATCGATCGAAGAATAGACTCGATCGATCGAAAATCGCACAGGTTGAATTTTCTGCAGAATTTCCAACTCAGCCCTACTTCATTAAACGTTTAGGGTTTTATGTTTTTACCCTAGGTATATAAATAAAACCCTAGTCACGTTTTTGGAGGTTGTCCATATTGTATTGTTGTTCATACATTGCAGTTTTGTGTGAATCTCGTGTGAGATCTTTGAGGAGCTTTCCTTTACACAAAACTTAGGGTTTTCATGGTAGAGATGATTTCAACATCTTGAAGATCATTACTGTTGCAACCATTGGAATTTAAAAGAAAAGCAAGCGGGGAGCTTGTAGCTGATTGAGGAATTCAAGAAAGAAGTAGTCCGTGGATTCGGAGCCTGCGCGTGGTCGTGTCAGGAAGTTCTACTGGTGGGTAGCATTAGGAAGTCGAGCGGGGAGCTTGTAGTCCTTTTGTATGAACTTCAATTCTTTCATAGTGAATTCAGGTTAGCCTTGAGGATCGGTGGGTCAAATCCTCCCCAGGTTTTTACCATGTGGTTTCCTGGGTGATCATATCTTGTGTTATTTATTTTCCGCTGCATTATTATTCTTGATATGATTGTTTGATTGTTTTAACCTAGAACTGCTTAATTTGACTAAGTAACAACTTGGCTAATTAATTTAGGCTACGCAATCTGGTTGTTTTAGGGGTCTAAATAACCTGTCAAATTCTTTCTCTCTCCTCCGGATTTCTTTTTTCCTCTCGTTCTCTTCGTTTCTCACATAATCCAAACACAAAACACAAAACACAAAACAAAATCCAATTCTTAAAATAAAATTGAATCAGAATAAGCAAATATGAAAAAAAAAAATTCATAAAAATCCTTTCTCTCAAACATCTCTAAAAACTCAAGCATAATCAAAATACAACTCAAAAACATAATCTTAAAATTAATCAAACCATAACAATAAAAGCTAAAAAAAGAAAAAAAAGAAAAAGAAAAAAAGACCCAAGCTATCTACCATCTGGGCTACGTTGGGAGGAAGACGAGCGGCGGCGGCGCAGCGGCACAGAGAGCGGAGTGAAGGCGCGGCGGAGCGGAGCCATCTAACCCGTCTGTTCTTTCTCTTTCTACATCTTTCTCTGTTTCTTATCACAGAGAGCTGGATAATGCTTTGGAATCAAGTAGAAAAAGAGAAGAAAAAAAAAAGTAGAGAAAGAGAGCTGGAGAAAGAAAGAGAGTTATGGAATGAAGTGGAACCTGGAAAGTAGAGAAAATAAAGGAGAGGGTGAAGATAAGGGTATACATGTGTGGTGTAGAAAAATCAAGAGAAAAAAAAAAAGAAAAAAAAAAAAAAGAAACATATGGCCGGGTTGAAAGAAACAAAGGAAAAATACTATTTAGAAATTCTATTACAATATTTTTACAATAAATTTTAAGTAGCATATTATTATTTGCTAATATTGATGAATAAAAATATAATTTTAGTTGTGGGTTCAAATTATAACTAGTAACAACTTTCCACATAAGATTTTGATGTGATTCTTGTGAAAGTATTGTGAAAAATGTTGTGAATATAACATTTTTCATTGAAAAATATAGTTGTTAAAAAAAGAATAAATGATGATTAAAAAAAGAATAAACAAAGAATGAAGAAATAATATTTAAATGAGATAGAGAATGGGATAGAGAATCTGTTGGAAGTGTATTTGAAAAAGTGGGTAAGTAAAAGCTAAATATCACTGTTCATTCTCCAAATAGTACAAAAATTTGGAGAAGCTGCTAGAGATGCTCTAAGCTGTATTGTAACATTTTGTACATGTAATATGCAGGCATCTTATCCTGAGCTCCTAAGTATGAATTGAGGAAGTTCTTGTCAACAAAATACATGTTCCATAGTTCAAATTTTCTCTATGGTAGTCAAAGAAACAATTATCAAATTGTATTAAACTTGGCACTTGATAAAAAATTAAAAAGCAAAGATAGGAATAAAAACTGGGTTGGGTTGTAACTTGTACAACTCATTGCTAAGGCCAATTCTTTCTTCTCCTTTTTTTTTTTTGAGAAAAAATCTTTCTTCTCTTGTCGAAATTCTTAGTCTGGCCTATTATCTAGTTTGGTCCATGGTACATGCTTATATGCCTTATAGGTCCATAAGGAGAGGCGATTGCAGCCTCATCTGCATAAAGTTGGGCTCAATCACCCCTTGTTCATTTAGAATCAAGCTCCTCATATGGCACACACTGTGTGTTGGATGCACATGCACAGTCCAGCCCATAAAGAATAAAAGCCGAAGTGATGAAGACTCCAATATCAAGTTGAAATAAGAAAACATGGGCAGTATGTACTTTGTATGTTCCAAGGAGTCCAACCGCATCTAATCACTGCTCTCTAATGAGTTTGTGATAGGCTTGAATGGCAAGGAGTCCTAATTCCTTGCTAAGTACTGTACGTGGTTTACCAAGATTCCTACTCCTAATTGAATTAAGAGTGTGAGGGCATGCTTTTATATAAAAGGCATGCATGTGTTGCTAAAAAAGATGAACACACAAGTGAATTGAGAGAGCAGCCAAGAGGAAGCTGCTTAGAGGAAGAAGACAGCCAAGAGAGAGAGATGTGCGTGGAGAAGAAAATAGAAAGGAGAGTGCAAAGTGTTGCCGCCTTTGAGAGAGATAATTTGTGTGCGTGAGAGCAAAGAAAAATAAGAGAGATTTTTTATTTAGCTGTGAGAATTACATAAGAATTATTGTAATTGATTTGATAATAGTGAAATTATTCGGAGTTTGTCCCGTGATTTTTCCCTTCAAAGAGAAAGGGTTTTCTACATAAATATTTGTTTTTTTGGGTGTGATTATTGTTTTGGATTGCTAATATTGTTGATAATATTATTTGGGACCCAACAAGTGGTATCAAAGCCAGGTTAGAGTGGAAGCGATGGCTGGAGAAGAAGGCAAGGCTTCAAGAATTGAGAAGTTTAATGGAACAGACTTCGGGTATTGGAGGAGGCAGATTGAAGATTATCTCTATGAGAAGAAATTGCATTTGCCTCTTTTGGGGACGAAACCTGAAACTATGAAGGATGAAGAATGGAACCTTCTTGATAGATAGGTATTGGGAGTTATTCAATTAATTTTGTCAAGATTAGTTGTGCACAATGTTGTGAAAGAAAAGACCACAGTGGATTTGATGAAGGCTTTGTCTAGCATGTATGAAAAGCCGTCGGCTAACAGCAAGGTGTATTTGATAAAGAAGTTATTTAATCTGAAGAAGGTAGAAGGCACTCCTGTAGCACAACATCTGAATGAGTTCAATACAATCACAAATCAATTATCCATGGTGGAAATTGAATTTGATGATGAGGTTTGTGCATTGATTCTTTTGGCTTCTTTACCAAACAGTTGGAAAGCCATGAGAATGGCAGTGAGTAATTTTGCAGGGAAAAACAAACTCAAATATGATGATATTTGAGATTTAATTTTAAGTGAAGAGGTTCGCAAGAGAGATGCGAATATAGACAATGCACAAGACCAATCTTTTATTATGGAGAACAAGAGTAGAGGTAGAAGTAGAGGACCTAATGATTGAAAATTCAATGGTAGGTCATAATCAAGAGATAGATCTCAATTCAAGGAAACTAGAGAATGCTTCCATTGTGGGAAAAAGGGTCACTTAAGAAGAGATTGTTGGCATTGGAATAAGGAACAAAATAAAGGAAAATATGAAAAGAATAATAATGAGAAAAATACTACAGCTATTGTGATTGCTAATGATGTTGTGGTGCTCTCTATTGAAGAGCAAAAGTGTAAGCATGTTGCTAATAATGATGTTGAGTGGGCTGTTGATTCTGCAGCCCCCCACTATATTATCCCTATGAAGGGGTTGTTTACCACGTACAAAGCAGGAGACTTTGGTACAGTGAAGATAGGTAATTCTAGTTACTCAAAAATTGTGGGAATTGGTAATGTGTGCATCAAAACAAATGTTGGTAGCATTGTGATGTTGAAGGATGTGCGACATGTTCCAGATTTAAGGATGAATGTGTTTTCTACATTGACTATGAATTGAGCTGGTTATTGTAACTACCTTGGTAATGGAAGATGGAAACTTACTAAGGGGCCATTGGTTGTTGCAAGAGGACATGCATGTTGCGGAATGTACAGGACTCATGTGAAAATCTGTAAGAAGTTCAATGAGATTTGAACGGTTTTAGACCCCTTAAACCAACCAAATTAACCTAGTTAATTAGCCAAATGATTAGCTTAGTCAAATTATGCAATTCTAGGTTATCACAAACATACAATCACATCAAAAATATAAAGTAGCGGAAATATAAATAACACAATGATATGATCATCAAGGAAACCATACAGTAAAAACCTAGGGAGGATTTGACCCACCTATCCTCAAGGCAAACCTGAATCCATTATAAAAGAATTGAAGTTCATACAAAAGGACTTACAAGCTCCCCGCTCGACTTCCTAATGCTACCTACCAGTAGAACTTACTGACACGACCACGTGCAAGCTCCGAATCCACGGACTCCTTCTTTCTTGAATTCTCCAATCAGCTACAAGCACCCACGCTTGTTATTCTTTAAGCTTCAATGGCAGCAACCTAGTTGATCATCAAGATGTAGATAATATCTCTACCTTGAAAACCCTAAGCTTTGTGTAAAGGAAAGCTCCTCTAGATCTCACAAGAGATTTACACAAAACAGAAAAGTATGAGCAACAATACACCAGGAGCGACACTAAAAACGGGCTAGGGTTTTGCCTTATATACCTAGGGCAAAAACATAAAACCCTAAACGTTTAATGAGTTAGGGCTGAGTTGGAAATTCTGCAGAAAATGCATCTGGCCCGAGATTCAATCGATCGAGTCTATCCTTCGATCGATCGAGCCAGGCCGAAATGCACCAATGCATTTGCAGCCACTCGATTCTAACTTTACAATAATTAATCAACTTTAAGCAAGCCTAAACAAGACTAAACATATTGTTTTGATCATGGTTTGCCAATATTACACATTAGAGTTCTAAATACATAAAATCCTAAATCTTTAGAACCTAACAAGATTAAAGATTTTGAGAAAACTCCACAGTTGAGAGTTAAGATTGATGATGATGTCAAGATGGTGAAATTCTCATTGCCTAATAGTGCTTTAGAAGAGGAAGTGATAGGTGATGAAGAATATGAAGATGCTAAGGCTACATTGGATGATGATGAAGTGAAAGGCCTTGGAGGTCTTGAGTAGGGGAGCAATATCCTCCACTAGAGATTGTTGAACCTCACGAGAAGAGGACTACTAGAGAACATCGAATTGTTAGCTTCAAGAATAATTGGGCTTTTAATGAGGGGGAGCCAAGGGATTTGATTAAAGAAATCCAAGGCGAGATTAATTATTTGAGAATGAAAGAGATTGACGTTGATGAGGTGTTCTCAGTATTGGTGAAAATAATGAAGAAGGTCAAGCCTTGTGTTGGCTTGACTAACACAGAATTAAATTGAAGAGATAGACTGACGATCTCCTCCCATTGGTGGGCTGGAGGGGGAGATTGTTGGATGCATATGCACCATAGTCCAGCCCATCTATATATATCTAAAAGCTGAAGCGTAGCAATTATTGTTGCTACGCTCCAGTTTAGCCACATCAGCATCATGTCATCATTTATTTTCTTTCTTTATTTTTTATTTTTTGATTTACCTATTAACATTTATTGAGTCTCTCCTTAAATTCAGGTAGTACTCTATCTCCAATTTTATAGTGTGTCTCTCCATTAACCTAGACTCTTCACATGCTGCTATTATATGGAATTTAGACAGTCACCAATAGATTACAACCTCCTCACCTGTCATGGTTTTTTCTTTATAAATTTTCAATTGTTCTCCCCACAAATTGTAGACAAAACTGAAGCACATGATTTTGTTCTTTGTATTATTCTTATTTATTTATTTCCATCTCATTACTAGAAAATAAAATGTACTTCAATTTTAGGATTTCATGACGAATGAGTTTGAGTTTTCATGGTCCCAAAGTGTATGAACTTAAAATGAGTTTGATTTTTCATGGCGAATGGTGGTTCCAAATAGGCCGACTTTCATGTGGAGAGAACGTCAAGGTATTCTCCCTACAAATACTCCTTTATTTGTAATGAAAATTGGATCACGCACTGAATGTAAGGTTTGTTTCGATGATACAGAGTCCATTGTCCATATGCAATTTAGGTGTGGAGTGCTGCTTCTATCTATGTACATAAGGATTTTGATAATATAAGGCTATGTTTGTTTTGGTGGTAAATGATTTCAGGAAATCATTTACCACTTCAGCCCACTGTTTGGAAGACAAGGAAAACAGCATTTTCCGGAAAATGAGCTTTAGTTGACCAAAATTTTCACCTTTGACCCGGAAATGATTTTACGGTTTTAATTTCCCTTCAAATCATTTCCGGAAAAGAGAGAGCCAGAGAGAGAACGAACCACCAGCGAGAGAGAGAGAGAGAGCGAGAGAGAGAACCAACCCACTCGAGCTCCGATCCACCACCACAGCCCATCGCCGGCGTCCACGATCTTCGACTTTACCAGCGCCACGAACGGACGAACCCACGAACCCACGATCTTCGACTTCGCCTTCGCGCCACGAACTGATCTTTGACTTCGCCGGCGAACCCAGAGCCCAGATCACCACCAAAGACCGATCCACTGAAGATCGCACCCCACTGACGAACCCACGAGGCTTCGACCTTCGACCTTCGAACCATCGCTCTCTCTTCCTCGATCTCGTCGACGACTCAGTTTTTTTTTTTTTTAAAGTTTGATTGTTGTTGTTGTTGTTGTTGTTGTGTTGTTGTTGCCGGAATTTGTTGTTGTTGTTGTTGTTATTGCCGGAATTTCCTGCCGAAATTTGTTGTTGAATGGTAGGAAAATAGCATTTTCCTAATAGAACCAAACACATAAAAATATTTTCCACAACAATTTTCATAATACAACCAAACACTTAAAAATATTTTCCTTTTTCGGAAAATAACATTTGCGAAAAATAGGTATTTTCCAGAAAATATTTTACGGGAACCAAACGGACCCTAAATCACTTAGAGGTATTGATGGATTTTATGCTTTAATAGAAGGGATTCATTAGTGAAATGGGAGTGCATCAAGATGTAGAGATGACTGACGTGAAGCTTCTAAGATAGCTTGATAGTGGCAAAGTGGAGGCTTCCCCTGCATAATGTTACCAAGATAAACTTTGATGGTTGCCATAATCCAATGACCAGATCATAGGGGACGCAATCATGATGAATCGAAGGCTGTTTTGGTGATCCAGGCAATTCATTTTATAGGCGAGTTGGGGTTCCGTCAGGAGGTTTTTGAAGGAGTTAGCAAACTTCAAATAGCAGCTCTTAACTCCGCTGATGTGTCTTTGACTCTTGGGAGTGCTGGGCATCTGTTGGAAGGATGAAGCCAAAATGATGGGTCTACAATTTCTTTCTGCAGAATTTCATTAGTCACATATATATTGTATTGGGCTGCCCATGAGTTAGCTTTGTACGCTCAAAACAGTTCATTTGAATGGAAGACATTCCCTTGCCATGGCCATTCTTATAACTGAGCATTTTTCCAATGTATCGCTTCTAATATATTATTTAAAATCTTCTTTTCTGTCAAAACATTAATAAAAATTTTGTCAATTTGGTCCATGTTAGAGGCTTGGCTCAAAGTTTATAACCTGGAGTCCTAGCATAGCCTAACCTGTCCCTCTAACTCATAAACTTAACTACAAACCAAATTGCTTATATGTTTTTAGGCTCATGTTAAGCTCAAACTAACTTACAATCCCAAATTTCATAACTAGATCCAATCAATCAATCAATCTATTTATATATATCTAAAATAATTTGAAGTATAGCATTTATTGTTACTACGCTTCAGTTAAACCACATTAGTGTCATGTCATCATTTATTTATTTTATTTTATTGATTTACCTATTGACATTTATTGAGCCTCTATTTAAATTTAGGTGCTCCTTTGTCAAGTGTTACTATCTTAACATGCTGCTATTATATGGAATTCTGACAGTCACCAATAGATTACAACCTCCTCACCTCTCATGTTTTTTTTCTTTATAAATTTTCAATTGTTCTCTCTCCACAAATTGATCGGTATGGTCTTCAATGGGAAAAATTTATTGAGTGTTTTTTCCATTCTTTCAGTCATGACTCAAGTCTGTCTGCCAAAACCCAATCAAATTAGCACAAGAGATAAAGCGTGACTCTAGAGCTTGCAAACGAAGCTAAAGCACATGAGAGACAAACATTGGTAACCCAAGTCCAAATTGTATGAACTTAAAATGAGTTTTATTATTTGTATTATTCTTATTATTTATTTCCATCTCATTACTAGAAAAAAATGTAATTCAATTTTGGGATTTCATAATAAATGAGTTTGACTTTTCATAGTCTCAAAACTATTCAAATATGTTTTTGCATTTTCAAAATTGATTTGAATTGAGCATTTGATCATGTTTGTTATAAAATTGCTTTATGATTGCCCTTCTCTAGATTGTAGGAATATTACTCTCAATATGTTTGCCATAATGTTTTTTTGTCTAATCAATTAACTCAATGTGATGTTTTTGTTTTGGTCTTTGTTTTATAGTAAGAGTGTTATTCATTTTCATCAAAGATAAATTGTTTTTCATTTTTATCTCTGTTCTGTTTGTCAATTCCTCTACAAATGTCAACAATCAAGCCTCGCAATCACAAGAGACTTTTTATTATATTAAAGGTTATACCAATCAATTGGTAACTATTTTTTTTCTTACAACCTTTTGAAGGAAAGGGGAATAAATTTGTTGTTTTTCTTGGGTGGTGCTTGATAATTTGCTTTTTTTTTTTTTTTATGGTTCAATACACATTAGTTATATTAGATTTCTCTTTCCTTATATTAATAATTTTTTATTATTATTTAATTGGACTATTTGGTGTCCCAGAAATTGTGGGACAATGGAAGAGAAAAAAAGTAGAGTTTGAAGCTTTTTTTTTTTTTGGTATGGAACTTGGGGTGTAACAGTTTAAATCTTTTTATCTTAAATTTTTTTTTTTTAAATGAAACTCTAATTCTTCAAAGTACACCAGCTTAAGTAGATTGTTGTGTTGTGGCTAGAATATTTTTGTTTTGGACCTTAGTTGGCCTATTTGGTTGACAAACAACTTTGGGCATTGTTTAGATTTTGAGAAATTGTTTGGGATTTTAGGATTGAGGAAATTCAAAGAACTCAATTCTTTTTAAATTCCATTTGTATCTAGCTTTAAGCTAATTGTTGTGCAAATGGAAAAATTCATTGGTTCTTGATTCTTGAATATCTATCTATAATATTGTCTACATGAACAACAATTGGGTTTTTAGTTTTAGATTTTGGATTATGCTACGTTTTTTCAACAACTTGATTTTCTTTTTAAAATTTTCTCCTATTGAATATCTAGAATATTGTGTACATGAGTTTTAGACAAAACATAACAATACTTCTATGATTGAGTTTTAAATTTTGTATTTTGCTATTTCTTTCCTTATTAAAAATAGTATGATATAGCTGATGTGATGTAATGAAAGTAGGAGCAACTGCTATTTTTGGGGCATAGCAGCTGATACATTATGATCATTTCCCATAGCCATTTAAACTTCTTGACCTAGAATGCTAATAGCCATCTTCTCTGAGGCAAAAACAATTGGTCAAGTTTGGCAAGTTTCCTCTAACTTTGACCACAATGTCATGGCAATATAGATGACTCACTTACTTACAATTTGTATATGCACTATTTTGATTTTTTGTGGAAATTTAGAACATTGATAAAATGAATGTAATGGCAAGTGAGTGATTTTTATATAGACACATTGATGAATGTGTGTAGTGGACATGAGTAGAATTAATGGCATGTGTTTGACAATTTGGTCTTTGATGGAAATCAGTTTAAGTGTCTATTAAATTTTTACCTCTTTATCTTCTCACTACTCTCTACTTGACTGTCTTTATCTCCTCATTACTCTCTACTTTACTATCATACTTCCTTCATCATTTTCTCTTTCTTATATTTTGACTCTTCTTCTCTCCATTTTATTTTGTATAAAGTCGATATCATTTCTTCCATTTAATTCATATTTTCCCCTCAAAAAACGGTAAGTACTCTCTCTCTCTCTCTCCCTCTCTCTCCCTCTCTTGTGGATTTTTTTTCTTTCTTATAATTCTGATTAAGGTTGATGGTATTTTTTTTTTTTTTTAAAATATGTGTTTTGGTTTTTTTTTTTTTTTTTTTTAAACTTTCCCATTACAATGTCTTCTTTCTCCCTTTTATAGCTTTGGTTGAATTTTGATTTCGGCTAATACTTAGTTTTTTTGGAAATAGGAATTTTATTTTATTTCAAAACACATTTTACATGGTTATGAATTTGAATATACCTACCAATTTTGAGTAATAAATTACTATAAAGTCCGTCTTGTATTCCTTTTATTTCATTTTAATTCTGGTTAAGATAACATTGTAATTTTGTGATAAATTTTTATTATTATGATAATCTTATTATTATAATAAATTTGAAACTTATAAAGTTTAGTTGTATATCAAATATAATACACTATAACAGAAGTTAGAAAAATATAGTCCACCTTAAAAAAATATTAATCAAACATAAAAAAATATAATAGTATGATATATTTGTACTTTGTAGATATAAAAAGATAAAAAAAAAATACTTGTAGAAATCTTTTAAAAAAATAAATAATATTTGAAGCAATCGTTACTTTTTATATATTACACTCCATTATAAAATATTTATATATTCCCACGCATTGCGTGGGTTTGCGACTAGTGAAGAATAAAAGCCGAAGTGATGAAGACTCCTATATCAAGTTGAAATAAGAGAACATGGTCAGTATGTACTTTGTGTGTTCCTAGGAGTCTAGCCGCATCTAATCACTACTCTCTAATGAGTTTGTGACAAGCTTGAATAGCAAGGAGTCCTAATTCCTTGCTAAGTACTGTACATGGTGTACCAAGATTCCTACTCCTAATTGAATTAAGAGTGTGAGGGCATGCTTTTATATAAAAGGCATGCATGTGTTGCTAAAAAAGATGAACACACAAGTGAATTGAGAGAGCAAGGAAGTTGCTTAAAGAAAGAAGACAGCTAAGAGAGAGAGCTGTGCATGGAGAAGAAAATAGAAAGGAGAGTGCAAAGTGTTGCCGCCTTTGAGAGAGATAATTTGTGTGTGTGAGAGTAAAGAAAAACAAGAGAGATTTTTTCTTTAGCTGTGAGACATACATAAAAATTATTGTAATTGATTTGATAACAGTGAAATTATTCAGAGTTTGTCTCGTGATTCTTCCCTTCAAAGACAAAGGGTTTTCCACATAAATATTTGTGTTTTTGTGTGTGATTGTTATTTTGGATTGCTAATATTGTTGATAATATTATTTGGAACCCAACACTGTGTACTCATAATACAGCTAGTAGACTAGTGGTAATATTATTATTATTTTTTAAACCATCAGTTTCATTCCATTTTCACTTAACTCAAATGGCTTACATCATTATTCACAAGTATTTTTCATTGTTTTCCAAGCATTGTTATTGATTCCATTCCGTTCCGGCCGGAATGGCCGGAATTTTTCGTATCGGTATGCAAACCGGTACTGGAATACCCCACGTTCCACCTCGGGTCAAATTCCGGGCCATTCCGGTCAATTCCGGCCAATTTTGGCCGAGATGCAAATTTCGGCCGGTACCGGATTTGGCCTATTATTTAAAAAAAAAAGAAAAAAGAAAAAGAAAAAAAAAAAGGTCCAATGGGTGTTTGGTAGTTCTTGGGAGTTTTTTTGATGATGAATTTGATCCTTCTCTCATGGATGATGATGAGAAGGAGGAGTAAATCTTGTATTTTTTGATATTTAGTTATTGTCTTGTAAATCTTCTTATTGTGTGATGTTAAATTGATGTTATATTGATGTTTAAGACTTAAGAGTTAAGACTAAATAATTTGTATTATTTGATATTTACTTATTTATTTATTAGAATTGACAATTTTATATTCAACAAGAATATATATAAATTATTTTTTAAGAACCCCAAAACACCCTGAAACGGTACGCCAAAATCGGCCGGTACCGAAATATTCCATTCCACTGGACAAACCGAAACGGGGTCCGAAACGGTATTAATAACAATGTTTCCAAGTGTGGTGGATTTTAATAAGGGTGTTGTTACTTAGATTGGAATTTAGACCTTCCGGAGTTGAGGGGGTTAAATAAATAATTTCAATTTGTTTGTGATCATGCCATTTCGGCATTCAATATGAGAAAGTTAGCAATTGTATGGTGTAAATTGTTACTTATTATTATTATTATTTTAAAAGAAGATTTCTATCAAAAATTTTGGCATGTACTGTATGTTTGGATAGTGCTGAAAAGCACCTTTCAGCTGTGTCCCACGTTTTCAGTGGGTCCCGTGCACTGTTCACGGGACCCGTAAGTACCTTTTTTCTTTAAAACAACTTCAAAATTGGGTCCCACAGTACTATTCACACATTTAAAAATTATTTTGTTACAGTGTTTTTAGTTTTTAGTTTTTAATTTTCAACAATAAGCGGTATCCAAACTCACCCGTAGTGGGTGATGGTGTAGTTTTTGCTGTTTTGATTTCTTAAAAAATGGTAGCATGTTACCTGAAATAAATCATACAAACATTGTTCTTATCCCTAAAGTAAAAAATCTAGTGAAAATGTTTGATTTTAGACCAATAAGTTTATGTAATGTGCTTTATGAAATTATGTCCAAGGTTTTGGCAAACAAACTGAAACAGGTACTCCCCCATATTATCTCGCCTACTCAAAATGCATTTGTACTAGGGCACTTGATCACAAATAATGTCTTGGTGGCCTATGAGACATTACATACCATGCACTCCAGGAAAAAGGGCAAGAAGAGAACTGTGGCATTGAAGTTAGACATCAGTAAGGCGTATGACTAGGTTGAATGACAATTTCTACAGGGAATTATGGAAGGATGGGCTTTCCAACTGTGTGGATAGAAAGGGTGATGTGTTGTATTACCACCATCCTTCTCTATTCTGGTGAATGAAAAACCTTATGGTATGATACATTTGACTAGAGGAATATGCCAAGGTGATCCTTTATCACCATACCTATTTCTTTTAGGTGCAGAGGGTTTCATTGCTCTTTTGGCAAAAGCAGAATTGGAAGGGAGGATAAGGGGAGTGTCAATTTGTAGAGGAGCACCCAGAGTTACTAATATGATGTTTGCAATCACAAAAAAAAAAAAAAAAAACCTAGGGGTGTGATGAGTATTATGCGTTTGCAGGTGAAATGATTTTTCATCACACCTATATATATATATATATATATATATATATATATATTTTGGTGATTGAAAAATGTAATAATCCCAAATTATAATAAATATTCTAAATTAGCCCTTACCAAAAAAATAGAAGAGCCGTTGAGCATGCGCGTGGTCAGAAGCTAGTATTACTAAAAGTTGAAGCGTAGCATTTATTGTTACTACACTCTTATTGAGCCACATCAGCAGTCACGCCATTCATTTATTTTTATATTTTCTTTTCGCTATTTAAACTTTTCTTCCCCCTGTTTTCCAAAAAAAAAAAAAAAAAACTCTTCTTCTCCCTATTAGTTCACACACCTACTGTTACACTTCTTTCAACATTTCCCTTTCATTTTTGCCTTTTTATCTCCCCACTACTTTATCGTTATACTTCCTTGATCTTTTTTTATAATTTACCTCTTCTTCTACCTTTACACCTACTGTTACACTTCTTCCAACCTTTCCTTTTCCTTTTTACTTCTTTATCTCCCCACTACTTTACTGTTATACTTCTTTTTTATAATTTTCCTCTTCTTCTACCCATATTATTTTGTATAAATTTGATATCATTTTCTCATTCAATTCATATTTTTCCCACACAAAACTGTGAGTACTCTCTCTCTCTCTCTCTACTTTCTTTCGGTGAATTTTTATTCTCTCTTATAACTCTAATTAAGGTTGATGGTTTTTTTTTAATATGTGTTTTGGTATTGTGGTTTTTTAATATCCCATCAAAAAGTCTTCTTTTTCCCTTTTATAGCTTTGGTTGAATTTTAGTTTGGGTTAATACTTAGTTTTTTGGGAAACATGAATTTGAATATGCCTACCAATTGTTTGAGTAATAAATTATTATAAAGCCTATTATTTATTCCTTTAGTTTCATTTTAATTTTGGTTAAGATAACATTGTAATTTTGTAATGAGTTTTGATTATTATGATAATTTCTTTATTCCTTAAGAGATGATAAATTTGAATAATAAATTTGAAACTTATAAAGTTTAGTTGTATATTAAGCAAATATGATACACTACGATAGAAGTTAGAAGAATATGGTTCACCTTAAAAAAATATTAATCAAACATAAAAAAATAAAAAAATAAAATGATATATTTGTAGAGATAAAATATAAAAAAATACTTGTAGAATTTTCTTTTTCAAATAGATAATACTTGAAGTAATGGTTTTATTTATTTATTTTTATATATTACACCTCATTACATAATATTTATATTTCTACATATCGCGTGAGTCTGTGACTAGTTTGTTTCTAAACATGGGTGAGTCTGCTTGATTGTAAATTGGGCTGCTCTTCTTTTCTCTTCTTTCACACATCATTTTTTTCCCCCTTCCCCTCTTTTTCCCTATAAATTTCACAAGGTTCTGTCCTGCTACCAATCAAATCAAAGATAGAAATTGATTCTCATAAAAAAAAAATAATAAAAATAAAAATCAAAGATGGAAACTAAAGTTTTACTAGATTAAAAGCTCTCTCAGTTTCAGTACATCAATTAGACAGCAAAATTAAGCAGAAAAAATGACTTTTATATATGATATAACTGAACTTTATTAGGCCGTTTACATATTAAAATACGTTATAAAATTAAGTTTATATCAAATGTAAAAAATCTCATGAAATTTTTTTTAATACTTGTAAACTTTTTTAAACACTCAGCAATGCATGGATGATTCATGAGCTATTTGCCCCATTGTTAATTCTTAGGCACATAGTAAACTTGGGAGCCCAAGCAGATGGGAGGGGTATTTTCTGCATTCACTTCATGAGGCGGACCTTGCAACATGTAAATCGCATAATGTGAGCTCTTCAGATGCATGAGATCCACATATTCTGAGAGACCTGTTTCATGGAGTGGATGCAGGAGATAATTGCAGTCAGATTAGAGTCTATATATTGATTTTTCGTGCACCTAGTCAGTGGATTACACAACAAATTGGTCTCTAGGTTTACGCACAATTATATTTGATATCTTTAAAGTTTAAATATCCATGATACTCACTTGGATCCAGTTGGAAAATTGAAAAAATAGTCACGGAGCAAATTAATTTCTATAATCCCCTGTCCACGCCCAATCAAACATAGGCATTATTTCCTACAATAATGAATGCATAATAACTAAGAATTACATGATGATGATGATAATAATAATAATCATTTGACAATAGTTACAGTACAAAAGGAGAGATGGCTCATTGAGCCAATAATTTTTTTTTTTTTTTTAAAAACCTACAAAAATTATTTGAGAATAGTTTATTTAGCTTTTTGCTTAAAGTGTACTAAAATATACTTATACTTAAAAAAAAGTAAGAAAAAATGAGGTTTTGAAAAGCTATATATTAAAGCTAAAAAGCAAATAGCTAACTTATAATCTAGTCCCAAACACACTAGTAGCATCACTTTGGTTTATTTGGTCCACTTCGGTCTGTTTTGGTCCATTTGGTCAAGCTCAGTCCACTCCTGTCTAGTTCATGTGGTAAATGTATATGCAATGTGAATGAGAAAATCAATGAGCTTCAGCATTGTGATTCAGTTATGCAGTTACGCATGGGTTGAATGAATCTTTTAGACAAATTTGAGGTCAAGTTCTTCATATGGATCCTATTCCTCCAATTAACAAAGTGTATTCTTTGTTGATCCAATAAGAGAATTCATGATATGAGTTGAATTCAAAGTAATGAATTTAAACTAAGTAATTTGCAGCATGACTTACCAAATGACAAATGCAATTTAAAAAAAAAAAAAAATCATATGAAAAAATATGATTGATCCGACCCAACCCACAACTCAAATGACTCGACTTATGATATGTTGTTATCTGAACTCAATTGACCCAACCTACTCACACAACCCACCCGACCTGAACTCACACAACCCACCTGATTTGCCGTGTCTAACTACATGTGTTTTGAATTTGGCAATATATAATTTTTTTTTGAGAAACCTGGCAATATATAATTATATATACTTTGCTGAAGCCCATAAATATTTTAATGATGATGGAACTAGATCTCTCACTTGCTGAATTGTGCTGATATTAGTGATATGATATACCCATTTCATAAAGGCTCCAATGTGGATAAAAGAGACTGACAAGCGTAATAGGCGGGCCTACAAACAGTGCAGTGGGAGTGTAGGACCCACGAAGGGTACCAGAAAGAATTTTCTTTTCCTTGAGAAACCAGATTCGCACGCAACAGTTTAATCAGATTCGCAAGCAAAGTATTTTTGATGTTAGTTTCCAAATACTTCTAGCTATATAAATAGTCTTTACTATCCTGAATCCTCTATAGTTTCCAAATACTTCTAGCTTATTTCTGATTTTTACCTGAGTACGTACCAGAGAAAACATGGCTGAGGCTATCGTTACTGATGTTGCTAAGGAAATACTAAGCAAGGTGATTCCACTTGTTACTGAGCAGATCAATCTTGCTTGGGGTTTCAAGAACGGGCTAACACAGCTTCGTCAGTCAGTGGAGATGATCCAAGATGTGTTGGCTGATGCAGAGAGAAAGCAAGTGACTGACCTGCCGGTGAAGCGCTGGCTGCAGAGGCTTAAAGACCTTGCTTATGATGCTGATGACGTGCTGGATGAGCTTGCTTACGAGATCCTCCGGCGAAAGGTAGAGATCCGAAATCAAATGACTTTTCATTTTCAAACCCCATTGCATTTCGTATCAGGATGGCTAACAAAGTTAAGACTATTAGCGAGTCGCTAAAAAAGATTAATGAAGAAGCAAATGGATTTGGACTTACTAGAGCAAAACTAGTAAATGCAAATCCTGAGATAATACAAGTGACAGACTCCTCTGTTGATCATTCAGAAATTGTAGGAAGGGAAAATCATGTCTTAGAAATAGTAGACTTGCTGCTAAGTGCAACCAATCAACAACTCTCGGTCATTCCTATTGTAGGAATGGCAAGTTAAGGGAAGACAACTGTAGCAAAACTCGTGTACAATCACGAGCTAGTAAACAGACATTTTGATAAGACAATATGGGTATGTGTCTCTGATGATTTCAATGATAAAAGGATTTTGAGAGAGGCTCTAGAATCCCTTACCCAGAAGTCAAGTGCATTAGCA
Source organism: Quercus ilex subsp. ballota (assembly GCA_032727855.1). Classification (NCBI taxonomy): domain Eukaryota; kingdom Viridiplantae; phylum Streptophyta; class Magnoliopsida; order Fagales; family Fagaceae; genus Quercus; species Quercus ilex. Next base: position 57,380,119 of record CM064917.1, on the reverse strand, counting down.
AATAAGAATACAATATTAGAATGCCTTAAAAAGGAGTTGCAAGGCAAAAGATATCTTCTCATACTTGATGATGTATGGAATGAAGAATCTATAAAATGGGATAATTTAAGGAGTTGTCTATTAGGAATTAATCCGAATGCGGGAAACAGCATTATTTTAACTACCCCAAAGAAGATGTAGCAAAAATTACAAAGACACTTCGACAAGTTATTAACTTGAAAGAACTATCAGAAGATGAATGTTGGTCCATAATCAAGAAAAAAGTATCTTTTAATGAAGGAGTTCCACTAACTCCAGATTTAGAGGCTATTGGAAGGGATATTGCCAAAAAATATAGAGGGGTCCCATTAGCTGCAAAAGTCCTAGGAGGGACGATGTGTCGTAAAAAAGAGAAAAGTGAATGGTTAGCACTTCTAAACAACGGAATTTTGAATTCTCTACATGGTAGCAATGAAATGTTACCAATATTAAAATTGAGCTTTGATCATCTTCCATTACCATCTCTTAAACAATGTTTTGCATATTGTTCAATTTTCCCTAAAGATTATGAGATTGACAAGGAAGAATTAATTCAACTTTGGATGGCTGAAGGTTTCCTTCAACCAAATCAAGGAAGTTGTTTGGTGATGGAGGATATTGGCAACATGTATTTTGATATCTTGTTAGCGAATTCCTTATTCCAAGATGAGGAAAAGGATGATTATGAGAATATTATCATATGCAAGATGCATGATTTGGTACATGATCTTTCTCTCTTAGTTTTGAAATCAGAGACCCTAATTTTAAATGAGGATTTAGTAGACGATATCAGCCTTGTACGACATTTGGTGATCTAATCTGAAGGTAAAACTATACCAAGAATTCCATTTTTAAAAGATGGTGTCTGGAAATTGCGCACATTTATTTCAGAACATGCTGCACTTGGCAACACAATATTCAATTTTAAATGCTTACGTGTTTTAAAATTAAATGGAAAAAGTATAAAAGAATTGCCAAGTTCAATTGGCCTATTAATACATTTGAGACTTCTCAACATCTCACATACCTCCATCGAAGCGTTACCAAAGGCCATCACCAAGCTCTACAATTTGCAAACTTTAAGAATAGAAGGTTGTAATAATCTCAAAGAGCTTCCAGAAGATCTAAAAAATTTGATTAATTTGAGACATATTTACTTTAATGATTATGACATTGGGCGAACACCTAAAGGCTTAGGGCAGTTAACTTGTCTGGAAACTTTGCAATATTTCGTTGTGGGTCAAGGCACAGGTTTTCAGATCTGGGACGCTTAAATCAACTAAAAGGAAAATTAGACATTCGTAGGCTAGAGCATGTGAAAGATAAAGAAGCCTCCAAAAACGCCAAATTAGTAGAAAAGGCCAAAGTATACGAGATGGGATTTTACTGGGGTTGGAATAGAGAAGGCAACCACAATAATGATGAAGAGGTGTTGGAAGGACTCCAACCTCACCCATATTTGAAGAGCTTAAAAATTGATGGTTTTGGAGGGGAGAAATTCCCATCATGGATGTTGACAAGTCATGATGCAAGGGATGGCTTTTTGCTACATGACAATTTGATTCATATCCAATTAATTGATTGCAAGAAATGTGAGGTTCTTCCCACTCTCGGGCTTCTACCTTGTCTTAGGGATCTTTATATAAGTGGGATGGATAATGTAAGATCTATAGGAACCAAGTTTTACGGCAACTATAATGATGGTGGTTACGACAAAATATTGTTCCCGTGTTTGAAAAGTCTTCAATTGTTTTCATTGCCAAATCTAGTTGAATGGACGGATGCGATGGAGCCAGCAACAACGGGAACGGTGTTTCCTTGCCTTAAGAATTTGACCATTCGTTACTGTGAGCAACTGAAAAGTGCTCCATGTCATTTTCCTTCTCTTGAGAAATTAGAAATTTCCCAAACCAATAGCACGACATTTGAAAAAATTAGCAGCAAGCTTACCACACTAACGTCCCTCGAAATTTGGGGAATTTTAGAACTTGCTTCTTTGCCAGAGCAGTTATTGAAAAATAATTCGAGTCTTATATCTTTGAGTATATGGAGTTGTGATGATTTGGTATCCCTATCACCACATGGGGATGTATGGGGCTTCTACACTTCTCTTCGGTCACTGGAAATATTAAGCTGTGAGAAATTGAGTTATTTGCCGGATGGACTGCACGCCCTTCGTTCCCTTGAGGAATTCAGAGTAACCAATTGTCCTAATCTGAGATCCTTTCCAAGTATAAAAGGTGTGGCGTTACTTCTTCGAAGGCTGGCGATATCGTGTAGTGATGAAGTTCTACCAATTGGTCTTCAATCATGTATATCTCTATCGTCATTGGAGATAATTGTGTCCTAATCTGATATCAATTCCAAATCTACAGGATTTGCATTCACTTTCCTATTTAGCAATTACATTTTGTAAAAGATTGATGGGTTTGCCAGATGGGTTAGACTACCTCACCCGCTTGAAGAATTTGGGTATTGGTGGGTTTTGTGAGGAGTTGGATGCTTTCCCTAGTCTCAGTTCCATCCAACACGCATCCCTTGAAACACTAGAATTGTATGGATGGGCTAAACTCAACTCTCTCCCAGACGATATTCAACGATTTACTGCCCTAACACAACTCTCGATACAGAATTTTGACCAGATGGAAGCTTTGCCTGAGTGGTTGGGCAACCTCTCTTCTCTTCAAAAATTGTTTCTTTTCAAAAGCATGAAGCTGATGTATCTGCCAACAGCGGGAGCCATGCAACACCTCACCCAATTATATATTTATGATTGCCCCAAATTAAAGGAAAGATGTGTGAAGGGAAGCGGCGCAGAGTGGCTCAAAATTGCCCATATTCCAAATCTCTCTCTCATCTGAAAACGGATTAAAGGGTAGTTGTGCAAATTGGTCCAAGACAGATCAGAATGGTAAGTTTTCTCATATTGAATTAATCAAACAGACAATTATCAAAGATTATGCATAGATTTTTTCTTTAATTTGATTTATTCCTTATTCTCTCACAGGGGGAAAAAAAAAAAAGGAAAGTTCTCTTCTCTTCAAGAGCTGCAAACGGTCAAAGTAAGTCCATCTCCTATTCTTCCTCTTATTTATTTATTTATTTATAGATTTCGCTTTTTTCAAAAAAATTTAGGTTATTCAATGGTTGTTATTCAAAAATTATTTGTTTCTAGTACTTAAAATTAAAAAATTAAAAAAAGTGAGTTTGTAAATCTGGGTAGCATTGTATCTATTTTGTGTTCATCTTCTGATATATGTAGTGTATATTGTTCATGGCAATGTACCCTGACAATATTTCAAAATATTTAAGCCACTAGTGGTACTTAGCATTTCTTTGATATAAGAGTTAATGGTAGCTTCTGATTTGGCAGAGGATTCTTCGCCATTCTAGCCCCAGTTTTCAATCAGCCAAACTTTGTCACCTAAGTACATTCTTTGTTGGAGGAGTCATATTTTGAGGATCTTTACGTTGCACATATGAGGCATCAATGGTAGCTTCTGATTTAGCACAGGGTAAACTTTTTATCTCATCAGGATCTGAATTTTGGGTACAAGAATGCTGCTTTCAGGGAACAAAGGAAGTGGACCAATCCCTTACTAAAGAGATGCTCTCTGGAGTTCTTTCTGGTGGTTGATAGTTCGGTAGAAGTTATGCTCACTTTACAGTAAAAGCTGAATATTTCTTGTTGGTTGCTGTCAGAATGGTTAACGATTGCACACAGTCTAATGGGGTATGAATTTAATTACTATCTGAGTTAAGTTCATCAAAATTAGTGAGTTCCCCCAAAATATCATCTTCTTTTCCTCTGATATCAACCTTTTAAGTTTTAACAAAATCTACCCTCTTGATTTCTTTAATTCATCTAACATTTACTGAATTTGTTGATATATTGACAGTAAAATTGGCGGAGTGGTTGGAAAACCTTTTCTCTCTTCAACATTAATTACTTATTTGGATGCAAGTGGATGCCATGTATTGGCTCACCAATTTGCAACACCTATTCATTCAGTACTGCCTCAAGTTAAACAATGGAAGTGCTAAGAGTATCAGCCAATTCTGGTCCAATGACGGGGAATGGATTAAAGAGGAAGCTGTTTGAAGTTCACACATATATTATCACAACAATGTGTGTGTGGTCAGTTATCTTAAACTTAATCCTCTTCTCTTCTCTGACACTCTACTTTAAATCAACTAATTACATTCATAATTTCCCTAATGTCTTCCTTTCTTTGTTTGCTTTCCTCTGATCTTTTTTAATCTATTTCTTATTTATTAATTAAATATATTGCCTTGATGTGCAGGCCAAATTCTATTATATTCAGTTGGAAGAACAATTAATTAATTTTATGGAGATTAATAGCAGTTCATCAAAGGTGGTAATTTTTCTCACAACTTCTTTTTTATGAAGTATTTTTTTCAATCCAAATAATATACTATTCATTCCGAAGATCCTCTCTTTACTATCACTTTTTCTATAACATTCTCTAACTTTTTACTTAGAAAAAAGATGAAAAAAATTTCCAAATATTTTTATGAAATTATTTTGGCATGACTAGTAGTGTTGGTTGTATTGTATTAGTCAACAGGGCCAAGAACACATGAAATCTCATTTTGTTCATATCCCAACAATTGAGACTACCATTTTGTAATAATGGAATACAATTTGGTCTTGAAGGTAATTAAACTTAGCACATCATCACCAAACTCATCTTTTTCTTTGTTTTTTCTAACTAAAATTGTTGACGTGTTTTGTCTCTCTTATGAATCTAGCAAAATTTTGTGTTCTTTATTCAGCCATTTAATCATTGACAACCAAGGGTGTGTATATATATTAAACTTTTCAGTTTAGAAAAACTAAAATCTAGCTAATTAAATTGTGCATTTGAGATTTAAAAAAAAGAAGTCTTACCCAATGCACAAAGCTCCCACTTTTTGTGATTCCCAAACATTGAACTCATGACCTATTACTTTTGGTGAAAGGCACTTGCCATTCCATCTTCCATACGTTAATTACAATAAACTAGACTAGTGATTTAGCTCAATAAAATAAATGCCAAATTATTGGATATTAATCCCAGGCCAGACATTAATAGCAATAAACTAAGGAATCATTTGTGCTTGGTTCATGTGCTACCGCCATGTTTTCATTTGAGAAGGTTATTCAGAATAATAATTATATATTATAATTGTTTTAACTTTTATCTATTGCTGATGGTCCCGGGGGAAGATTCTATTTAGAAGCAGCATATAGGAATTATGTGATTGCACAAAGCTGATGCATGTGCACCCATACAACGCCTCACCACATTATTACATCATCAAGAGGAAGGATGTGGCAAATGTAATGCCTCAGGTTTTCTAGTAGCATCTTGAAGTTTATGTAATATCAGGAAAGGCTGGTGGTAAGTCCATCCAAAACTGACTTTCTACTCTCTCTCTTCTCTAATACAAGTATTTTTTTTTCATATTAGAATAAAATAGAGGATTTTTATTCATAAATTATTTGCTATTTCTTACATAACAATTTACTTTCTTCAAGTTTTTCACATAATTTGGGCATAATGTTTTTGTAGGAAGACGTGGTACTTTCAACTTAGGTCCTCTAATGTGCAAACAGGTTTGGGTACTTCAGCTGTCTAATTCTCTTTATTGTGAAGGTTTTGCTATTTTCTTTTTTCTTGCCCTTCCCCCAACATAATAGAATGCATAAAAATGGGTTTTTATTTTATTTTATTTTAAAATTATTATAATAATGCTTGCATAAGTGTCATTGAGAAAGTTTTAATTCCCACAAAATTATTTTTATTTTCCCAATATTATATGTTCTTGAGCTTTAGCCAATCATTAGGTTTTCTAATATACTTTTTAATAACTTGATCAATAATTGCTCTCTTTTCTGAAAAAGTTAGAATGCACTGAGCATAATAAACATAATGCTAGAATTTTGAAATACAATTGAGGATCAGTAATTACCAAGCACCTATGTCATATTCAAAAATGAAAAGTAGACTGTTTACATCAATACTTTCCATAATGTGCTCTTCTTGATGAAGGCAAAGGTAGGGAAAAGATGGAATATGAGATTTCCTGCTGAACTTAGTCAGGGCAGTAAGGATAGGAACCATCCATTTTCTTCCCCTACTTATTATAAATTCCTTCAAAAGTTTATGGTGAGTAAATGACATTTCATCTTTTTTATATTGATACCTATTTTTATCATCAGTTGGAGTCACTAAATGTTAATGATGTTGGAAACTTTCTAGAGTGGTGGGTGATGTAGAACAGAGCTTGTTAGAAGTCAGTGTAGGGGAAATTCAAGAAGTAGAAAAGTACTATGAGAAGTCATCGGAGATCACCGCAAAATTGTGTGAAATTTGGTGACATGAAGGGAAATGGTGCTGTGAGTAAAACTCATAGCCTTCGGCCATGATCGAACGTGCTTTTTGGGTAAATTCTTTCATAAAGCCCTTTGAATTTATGAATTCAAGGAACTCTCTGTGAATTTGAGGTTCTCATGCAGGAGCTAACGTGTTTAATTTCTTTTTATTAAGAAAGTAACATGTTTGTTTTCTTGTAGCTTCTGCAACAATAGTGGGGCAGCTTCATATCTTTTCAAGAAATGAAACCCAAGAACAAGAATGCACTACCTTCCAGTAAAGAAAGGTGCGATCCCTCTCAATTGAAACCTAAGTGGAAGATTTGGCATAGTGGTTGAGGATTTATTTCAACTTGTAATCTTGTGAAGCCTTAGATTACAGACAAAAGATTGGTCATAATCCAGAAATCACAAGAGGCGGACTTACAAATTGATTCCAGTGCTTTTTTTTTTTTCCTCTCACCAAAATTTGTGAGTTCTCATGCAGGACTTACAATTTTTTTTTTTTTTTTTTCCAGAAATCAAATTTTTTTTTCCTATTCTCAACTTTGTATGCTATTCACTAAAATTGTTATTCTTTTCAAATTCATTGTTTCTTTATATTTCAGTGGAAAATTGACTGCAATAGGGAGTGTTGATGACCTTGTTCATGTTATATGGAATTCTTCAGAATCATGTACACATTTCTTAATTTGCTCTTTTCCATGTTTTTCATTTTGAAACTTTTTTCTTTTCCATTTCTAACGACATACATGGATTTATTCCTGGATTATAGATTGTGAAATCTAAGTTTTCCCTATTACTTAAGATTCTCATATCTAGTCAATGGGAAAAAAAAAAAAAAAACCTTCCCATATCCTTGTTAGATTCTCTTCAGAGTTTCAATAGTAAATGCTCTTAATACTAATCCTGCATTGTGGTGTTATCTGAGTTTGGTGGAATAATCTGGATCCATATAAGAAAGAAAAATTGTTGATGTATTCTTAGTGGAGCCTTTTAATTTTTTTAAAGGATGTCCGACATTTCAGGCTACACACCAATCAAACATTATGTGTGCCTAAGCTCAAGTTGCTGCCTCATCTACTTCAACAATTGCAAGTAAGATATTTTGAAATCAAAAAGAGTAAACAAGAGTGGATGACTTTCCACTATAGTTGCAGAACCTTTATTTAGTTGATGAGATGTCTATAAACAGTTGCAAGAAGCTGAGATATCTACCAGCAAGGGTGTGGTGCCTCACTATATAACAGATGATGCCATTCTGGTAATCCTTCATTTCCCAAATAGAGGTTATGTACTTCAGCATAGATTGATCAAGATTGCCCATGTTCCAATTATCTAGACAAACTTTTGACTCCTATGCTAAGCTCAAAGAATCTAAAATCGGTATTTTTGCTCAAATGTCCTTGGGTTTAATATATCACTTTGAATGGACTAGCTTATGCACTTAATTTTTAATTTCCATAATTTTTGTTCGAAATTGTGTGCTCATATAGAGTAGCACATTTTTCTGCATAGCATTCTTAGATCTTCAAATTTTCCATCCAACAACAAAATTCAAGTATTTTTGTATGAACAATCAATTCTAAACTTCTTGAGATTATTTGTGTGTGTGTGTGTGTGTATTCTGGCCTACCAACAATGCATTGATTAGGGGATTAGGGCTCTTTAGTTACCATTACATTGTCTTCACTGTTAAGTTTTCACTAACCAATTTTGGATTAAATAGGTCTCTTTCATTATTCATATTTCAAGCTTCTCTAAAGTAAATTAATGTTATGAATTCATCTAAAGTTAGTTTTAAACAAGTGAAATACTCAGAGACAAATTATTTATTCTATTTTAAACAGATTTGTAGATGAACTTAAAGTCCGGTTTGCTGTACAGTGTGCACTATAAGGAAGTATAACTTGGGATTCAAATGAAATTAAATGAGAAGGTTAACATCTTTTTTCTTTTGAGATCAAATTATAATGTTGGGTAAGCTGTTTTACTCATCATTGGATTACTTCATAATTGCAGTTACATTTATTCTCAAGCTAAGCTAATTTTACTGTCTTCATTTTTCTTTCTTTTTATTTTTTCCTAAAAGACTTCTGGTTGTAGGATAGCTGGAACCATGACTTGAATGTACCTGCAAGTGTCAATTGGGTATATTAGGTATCACTTCGACAATGAATCAAGTAAGGCCTAGGCTTTTCCAGCATTTACACTTTTCACCAAGTTTGCTTCTATCTTCTATATATATAATCATAAATAACTCCTTTTTTTCCTGGAATATACAGGATTCCTGACAATTTGTACGCTGTTCAAATCCTATGTTTTGGTTTCCTAACTTAAAGTCTCTGTTGCAGTGACTTCAACAGTTTTCTATATTATGAGGTACACATCAAGGATTACCCTTACATACTGATTATGATCATATATATCTTTGTTTGAATGTTCAAATTTTAGAACAAATCAATGGCATAAACTATGATATCCGGTCGTCAAACGTCTGCAAGAAATTGAAGAACCCAATTAAGAAGAGAAACTTGAAACTCAAATTTGATGCATTTTTTTTGTCTGAGATCAAGTTATGCACTAAGATATACGTCTGGTGCCTTGCCATCTTGCAAACTTGATTGATTGTTAAAACATTTCACAGATAATCCCTGCTACAAATCTCTGCAAAGAGCATATAATAGTAAGCTTCAATTAATGGATTTCCAAATTTCTGTTTCAGTCTTCTCTTATTGTCAGTCTTGTTGTCTTAACTAAGAGGCCAACCTGTTTGGGTGCTCCACTTCATATCCCTTTATGGAGGGTAACAGCCTACAGATTGCAGACAAGGCAATGGACATAAGTCTCTGTAAGCCGAATTTTGTTTGTAATTATTCATTTAATACAATATGGCTTAAAATTTAATTTGTATTACTCAGAAATAAGACTGAAAAGTGCTACCAATGCTCTACCAAAAAAAAAAAAACTTCTATTAATGAAATCTTCTATAACTAAAAATCCAAAATATCGTAGCTGTGCTTTTTATCCAATTTGAATTGTATTTCCTACACTAAAAACCCCATTGTCAGTGATAAGTTGGAACAAGATACAACGCAGTTTTCTTGCCATAGAATTATGATTCTTTTGTGAGAATTTGCAAACTGGTTTGAAAAAATTGAGGGAGGCATCACAAATTTAGGGAAAAAGTTAGAAAATACAGGTATGAATGCTTAATCAATGGTTACATAAGTTAATTTTGCAGTCTACCCAGAAAAGAACCAGGGATAGTAGCTAATTGCTAATCAAGGTTGAACAAATTTGTGCCTAGTCAATACTTCCAGCTTTAAGCTTTACTATTACTCACTGTAATGCATTTTCTTGTGTCGCACATAACCCACTGGAAAATGTAATTCTATTCTTGTTGTGACTGAATCATGTTGAATGTTTGTTTATGCAGGTCTGAAAAGTTGACAGTTTTTTACTTAAATGGGTAAATATGAAGTCCACTTCCAGAAGGGAATAGTTAAAAGCACTGGATACTCACTCTTTAGTGCCATTCTAGTTTTCGATTCCCTGGGCTGGTATCCTGGAAAACATCAAAAGTTAATGCAAATTGCATCAGAATGTGAAGTGTGCTGATCAGCGGAGACATCATTGCTGCCTGTATTTAAGACTCCAATCTTGATAATAGGTGACCTCATCTGCCGCGACAATAGAATGTCTTCTCTAAGAACCGACTTTATATACTGAAGGTATACCTTTTGTCATTTTTACTTACAGTCTTGTCATAGTTACTAATAAAAGAACTCTTAGTGAGTGTTATTTTAATGTCTTTTCTTTTGTCATTCAATTTAACATTGTCATTGTAGGATACAAAGAAATCTCTTTTGTGTGTTTTTGTGTACCTTGTGCTGTTATCTGTAAAATAATTTACTATATCTATAGAATAATTTAGCATGATTCATCACCTTTTTCCCAATTAGGTGTTTTTATAAGGTCTAAACTGGGTTGTTCAGCATTCCCTTTATATTCTTGAGTTTCCTTACAAACTATAGTTTTTCAGTCTTTTGTTTAATACTTATGCTGCCATATGTAGGCATTGAAATTTATTCTCGACCTACAGCTGAAGCAAGGGAGATATGGCAAGCGACAATGATCCATATTGCCCAAGAAGGTGGCTGCTTTGTTCTATCTTCAAACCAATTCTGCAGAGAGGGAAGACTATCCGCTGTCAACAGAAACTTATGTCAATACAATAAGAAGCATTGCACGTAGTGTTATTATATTATCATCCAGTTGTGACCATTCTGGCTGAACCTAATTTCCAAGGGAGTCTCTCATCTGAAACAATCTCTTCCTCTCTTAATGTTCCAGAACTTGGAGGGTGTTTGAGCAAACTAGATTTTAGTGGAAATAGGCATCAAATGGGACCAAACCCAGTCAATCTGACTCTGAATATACCCAATCCAATTTCTTTTACAACTTCTTTGAAAGCGGAAGTTCTTGATGAGCTGCAATTAAGACTTAGCTGTGTAAAAAGTTATTAAATAAATTTCTTCTTGTTGTCCTCTTGCCAAACAGCTAATCTAGGCTTTGTAGATATCTAATATCTTTTGTAATGTTTAGAGGTGTACAGAGGTTAGATAGTGTCCATGATTCAACACATTTTGAAGAAATCAAATATTTGTAAAGATTTTCCTGTACAGTTCATGAATACTAAAATGAACTTTCATATGTCCATGATTAGTACATTTCTTTCAAAAATATTAGGTATCTGAAAGGGTACTTACGAATGCCAGGCTACAATTTTGCAAAAAAAATGCGTCTCTATTGTTGTAGTTAAATCATAGATACTGGTTCTTACTTGGTTTCCTAGTCCCTAGATATTGTGGTGCTCTTACTTCCTTTCAGTATAATAACAATGCTCATTATTAAAACCTAGGCCTTTTCATCCAAAAGTGATAAAAGAATAATTCAAAGAAGTGAAATATAGATGCTCATCATGGTGGCCAAAATAAAAATAAAAATTGCTGCAAGAACATAATTCACCTAAGCATACTTGTCTATGTTATTGTCATACAAGAAGTTTTCGTATGAGAGAAACTTCGCTTAATTAATAGTAAAACTTCAAAGAATTATAAACACAACTTATTGCTAATGTAGGGACCAGATTGGGGCACTTCTTCAGGTTGAGAGAGTGGACCCAAGCCCAACTTACCCTCCAATGAATTTATAGAGAGTGGGCTCAAGAACTAGGCCCCAGTATGCGATGCAACTACCTTGCATGGTTGCATGTGGGTTTAACAACCTAAACATGAATTGGGGTGCCCAATGATGCTCCTCGGACTTGCCTTCCGGAGCTTGACGTTCTTATTATTTCTTTTAAGATTGGTTACAAAGGTTCCCAGAATACAAGTTGCTACCCTCTTCGTTAATGCCGCCCCCCCCCCCCCCCCCCTTTTCAAGAAAGACTCCTTACATTATATACCTCTCTCTAAACTGGTCCTAACCCTACATTCGTTAATCAGCCAGGCCACCACTTGAGAGCCTGTCCCATCAACCGCATCCCCATTCCCCCTGTGGGTTGCAGCACCCAAGACAGCACTGTTCATGAGTCCTATCCTCATTAATGTGGCCAAGACGTTAGTTGAGAGCATTCAATGTGGAGGTGACAGCTTGCCTAAGACTTGCTCCTTCACCGTGCTCTCGTCGCCGACGCGTGGCACTTGCCCCTCTCCTTCTCGGATGTTCAAGAAGACCCCCCTTTGGTGGAGTGGTGCTCGTGTACTTCCGAGGTCTCGGATGTCCGAGGGCGGGGTCATCCTCGGATATGTTCCTTGGGGGTTGGACACTGTGCTTTCATCCTCGGACCCCACATGCATCCTCGGCACGGGCCTCTGGGCCTGGCTTGAGGTGGGCCGAGGCTACCTAATTTTCTGGCCCCACAATAGCCCCTCAAAATCTTGTTGCACGCATCCTCGGGTGGGGAGAAGAATTTTGACATCCTCGGGCCTGTTCCGTGCTTAGTCGAGCCTTACCCCCCGTCAGCACTGGGGTCTATTCATCTGCCCAAGGCGCGTTGCTGACGTTTCGGAGCGCGTAACGTGCCCCTCATTAAATTCAAGCGGCTCTGTGCTCCCCACGTTCAACGAGGCGTTACCAATCTAACGGTGGAGGTTTGTCTCGCATTTATGGGTGGGAAAACCCGTATGGTTCTTTGATTTGGGGTATAAATACCCATTCGAACTGCTTCTTCCTGTTTCCTATTTGCAATCAAGAATTCTCGCGCGTCCCTCCTGAGTTCAACCACACTCTCACTTACATCTCCAGCACAAAAAGCCTGTCTGAGGAGATCCTCCTCTTTCAGTAAGTCGCTCTATCCCTCTCTGAGCTCTCTTCCTCTTCACCCCTTCTTCTCCTTCGCCTGTTCTTTCTTAGTTCCTTTAGGCGTCAATTGGGATGGGTAGGTTTAAGAAATACATCTACACTGAGGAGGCGATGGAGAAATTCATCGCCGACTATGAGATTCCTAGCAATGTAGGTTTGAGGTACTGTGAGGATGGGGATTGGCTCTTACAAAGACAGGAGGGCGAAGTGGTGATTCCCATTATCGCCTTCCTCGAAGGGGGGATGAGGATCCCCATGGGGCCGGTGATGAGGGGCTACCTCACGCACTTCCGGTTAGCCCCCACCCAGTAGGCAATAAATGTCTTTAGGATTTTGGGCTGTGTGGACGCCCTGAACGAGAAGATGGGGCTAAGGTTGACCCACTATGATGTGAACTGGTGCTAAAACCTTCAGCTCCTTAAGGGCAAGTCCTATTACCTGAAGACAAGGGATGACAGGGTACGGCTCATCTAGTGCCTCCCTGAGTCCAGCAAGGGGCTGAACGAGGATTTCCTTATCGTGTCCGGGGAGTGGCACGATGGCCTTCACTGGCCAACAACGAAGGGAATACCAGGTGGGGCAGTGGGAGTAGGAGGGGGTTCAAGTTCTCTTGTCTTTTTCCTCCCTTTTTTTTTTTTTTTTTTTTTTTTTTTTTTTTTTTTTACTAATGTGATGGTGTTTTCTCCCTGCAGACCCGCACGCCTTTGAGCGCCACTTCCACTTGGTCAACAGGGAGGATTTGCAGAAGGTACTGAGGGCATCAGTTTTTGTAAACGAGGACGACCATCAAGTTAGAGCCGCCCACAAAATCTTGGGGTATACTCCTATTCAGAAATCATTCCCGGTTTCGAAGCACGTGATCCGAGCGAACGATCCTTGGCTGCAGAAAATTACTGTGACCGAGGACGGATTTCTGTTCCCCGAGGAGCCCTCTGATCCAGAAGTTGTCACCCTAGCCATCCCCTCTTCCTCCCACATATTCGCCGAGGCTGCAGAGGAGGATCTAGAGCGGGAAGAGGAAGCGTTTGACGTTTTCGACCAGCTCGATCAGTTCGAGGACCCTCCAGGGGACTTAGGCGACCTTTGTTTGACCAAAGCAGACCTCCTTGCTTCAGAAGCCTCTCCTCCGCCAACAATGGGTTACAAGAGGAAACCCCACACTAGCTTGTTGGACCTGATCGAAGGCCAACCGGGGAAGTCCCAACAAAAGCTTCCCCCTCCTCCTCCCAAGACTTAGTCTGTTCAGACGAGGTCGACTTCCGCCCAGCAGAAGCTTCCCCCTCCTCCTCCTCCTCCTTCTCAGACGAGCCTGCCTTCTGGGTCCGTGCCCGCCGACCCCAAAAAGAAGAAGGATAAGGGCAAAAGGCTTATGGAGGATAAGCCAGTGTCCTCGCAAGAGGAGAACAACACTCTGTGGCCGTCCAAGCAGATTAAGATAGGCGGCAAGAGCCAGGACAGGCAGGTCATCATCACCTCGTCTGAGGCTCAAGCCTGGCTCCCAGCCCCAATGCTCCATGGGGAGCCCTTGAGGGATGATGCCTCCCTTAGAGACTTCAATGAGAGCGAAGGCGCGCACGTGGCCGACGTGCTGGAGAGGTGCCTGCTGCTCCCGGCGGACATGGCCGAGCTGGACTCTTTGAGGAGCAAGCAGGTCTTCCTCAGTCTTAAGCGATATTTGGGGATGGTAAGAACTATGATTTCAACTCTTCCTTCCCCTCTTTTTTTTTTTTTTCCTCTTTTTTTTTTTTTGGAGTTGGGCTTATAGTGCATTGGTTACTCTGGCAGGCTGTCCAGGCCACCTATAGGTTGGAGGCGGCGACCAACGACCAGGGGAAGGCCCTCGACCTGGAGCGTGAGAGGCACTTTTAGGCTACCCGAACCCTCAAGACCTCCGAGGCTGACCTCGCCAAGGCCAGGGAGGAGTTGAAGGCGATGACCAGGGCTCGGGACAGCGCGGAGTCGGGTCTTGCTGGTGCCCAGAACCAGGCCAGGGAGCAGACGAGGAGCCTGGGCAAGGCGGAGGAGTAACTGAGGATCGCGAGGGAGCTGATTGCAAATCTTCAAGCTAAGGTGGCTGCGGCCGAGGGGGCCCAGAGGGAGGTAGAGTGGGCCAAATACGAGGCTCAACGGGCTAAGGTCGAGGCGGATTTTGGCAGGGAGGAGGCCCTGGCTGCCAAGGAGGAAGCCGAGACTGCAGCCTATGCCGAGGGGGTAGCTGAGATAGAGGCTCTTTATAAAGCTCAAGTTCCAGGGGTATGTAGGCGCTACTACTCCCAGGTTTGGGCTGAGGCCCTCAAACAAGCTGGGGTGGAGGCCTCGTCTGACCTGTGGAAGGCGAAGAGCGTATACTACCCCACCTGCCATCTGCGAGGCCGCCCCTGATGGCGCCGAGGCTAGGGAGGTTGTTGAGGAGGTAGGGGCTGCTGAACCAAGGGAAGACCCGAGCGAGGAGGCGCCCCAAGAGGTAGCGGAGGTCCCTTCTGATGCTCAGATCCCCACCACCGAGGAAGCAGCCATTCTCGCCGTACCTCTGCAGTCCGTCCCCTTAGGCCAGAGCTCAGAGGACCCAGAGGCTGCCCCTATCCAGCCATCTACGGGGGGTGAGACTGAGCAGAAGGAGTAGATCCCTTGGCGTCTCAGTCCAACCTGCCTTTGCCGTTCGCTTGATCTTTTCCTATCCTTCCCTTTTTTTTTCTTTTTTTTTTGGTTGTTCTTCTTTTCCCTTTTTTTTTTTATGTAATGTGGCTCTTGCCACGCAACTTCTATGGACTTATCATTGTAATGGGAGTTTAATTTCCCTTTTTATCTATTTTGGTTGCTTATTTGCTTGCATGCTATCTGCTTCCTCTCTTTTCTTTTTATTTGCATGATTTTAACTTGAATTGTATCTTGGCCAATCACATTAGTAACAATGATAATGGGAAGGAATGTATGCATGGGCAGTCCCCTTATGTCTCAAGGGCTAGGTAGGGTTTTGATCCTTCCTAACTTAGGATATTTTGAAGTAGTTAGTTTCCCCATAGGCTTAAGTCCGAGGACCATGCAGGGTCTCGGTTATATCTGACACTTAGGACCCCCTTCTTTTTTGCTTGCAGTGGTTAGTTTCCCCATAGGCTTGAGTCCGAGGACCATGCAATGCCTTGGTTCTGTCTAACACTTAGGATATTTTGAAGTAGTTAGTTTCCCCATAGGCTTGAGTCCGAGGACCATGCAATGCCTTGGTTCTATCTAACACTTAGGATATTTTGAAGTAGTTAGTTTCCCCATAGGCTTGAGTCCGAGGACCAGGCAATGCCTTGGTTCTGTCTAACACTTGGTCTTTGCCGTCAAAACGTGAGATACATAGTCGTGGTAGGGTAAGCATTTGAATCCAAAAAGGCTTCTTCATTAATAATAATACCTTTTCAGGTTATTTACATTCCACGGACGAGGTACAGGTTTTTCGTCTAGATCTTCTAAGTAGTGTGCACCTATCCCCGCTACTGACGTAATTTGGTAGGGCCCCTCCCAGTTGGGTCCCAGCTTTCCCTAAGAAGGATTCTTAGCAGCCCCTACAACTTTTCTCAGCACCAGGTCCCCCGACGTTAGTGGTTTGAGCCTCACGTTGGTGTCATATCCCTGTTTGAGCTTTTGTTGGTAATAGGCCAGCTGGATCATCGCTCGTTCCCTTCGTTCGTCTACCAGGTCCAGGCTCTTCTCCAGTAGTTCGTCATTGCTGCCTGGAGTGAAAGAGCTCGTCCTTAGCGTCGGGAAGCTTGTTTCTAGGGGGATCACCACCTCGGCACCATAGGTCATGGCAAAAGGTGTTTCCCCTGTTGACCGTCGGGGTGTGGTTCGGTATGTCCAGAGAACGTGGGGCAGCTCCTCTACCCATCTCCCCTTGGCATCGTCTAGTCTCTTCTTAAGCCCACTGACGATGACCTTGTTGACGGCCTCGGCTTGTCCGTTTTCCTGAGGGTAGGCGGGCGTTGAGTATCTGTTTGTGATCCCAAGTTCACAACAGTACCTCCTGAAGGCCTTGCTATCGAATTTGAGCCCATTATCCGAGATGAGGGTATGAGGGACCCCGAATCGTGTCACAATGTTCCTCCAAAGGAATTTCTTTGCGTCTACGTCCCTGATGTTGGCCAGTGGCTTGGCCTCAACCCATTTGGTGAAGTAGTCCGTGGCCACCAACAGATACTTCTTATTCCCAGGCGTTCTGGGGAAAGGTCCTACAATGTCCAACCCCCATTAGGCGAACGACCATGGACTGGACAAAGGATTAAGGACCCCTCCTGGCTGATGAATATTTGGGGCGAACCTTTGGCACTGGTCACACTTCTTAACATACTTCTGGGCCTCCTGCTGCATCCCCGGCCACCAGTATCCTTGTGTGACGGCTCGGTGAGACAATGATCTCCCCCCTGTGTGGCTCCCACAGATTCCATCGTGCAGCTTTTCGAGCAATAATTCTGCTGCTTCAGGGTGGACGCACAGCAGGTATGGCCCAGAGTAGGAGCGCTTGTATAGTTTGTGATCCTCGGATAACCAGAACCGAGGAGCCTTTCTTCGTACTTTCTCAGCTTTTGACTTATCTTCGGGCAGGATATCGTCTTTGAGGAATCTCACAATGGGGTCCATCCAGCTGGGACCCACTCCGACCCTAAGGATGGGGATTGTTTCCCTTACCACCTCACTCGCCCTCCCTAGGTGCTTCACAAGTATGACCCGAGGTAGACCGTCTACCGAGGAAGTTGCGAGTGTGGCTAATGAATCGGCATGGTTGTTCCCACTCCTGGGGATATAAGACAAACTGAAAGGGTCGAAGTCCGATTGCAGGCGCTTGACCTGGCTCAGGTATTCTTGCATTCTCGGATCTCGGGCCTCCATCTCTCCCTTTACCTGTCCTACCACCAGTCTCGAGTCTGAGAACATCTCCACCGACTTTCCTCCCATCTTCTGTACCATGACCATTCCTTGCAATAATGCCTCGTACTCGGCCTCGTTGTTTGTGGCCGAGAATCCGAGCCTCAGGGACTTCTCTATGACATGATCTTCAGGGGATACTAAGACTAGTCCTACTCCTGACCCTTTTTAGTTTGCCGCACCATCAACATATACTTTCCAACATGGTGACCTCGGGACAGAGACCGCTCCCATTGGCTTCTCATCAGCGATCCTTCCCTCGGTCCCCACTTCTATAGTTGGCTCAGCGAACTCCGCCGTCAAGTCTGCCAGAACCTGGCCCTTTATGGTAGTCCGAGGCATGTATTTAACGTCGAAGGCCCCCAGGATGGTATTCCACTTTGCAATTCTTCCCGTGTAGTCTGCGGCCCGAAGTACAGACTTTAAGGGTAGTTGGGTTAAGACGATCACCGTGTGAGCTTGGAAGTAATGGGGCAGCTTTCGCGTGGCGTGGACCACGGCGAGTATGGCTTTCTCCAGGGGTAAGTACTTGACCTCGGCTTCGTGCAATGACTTGCTAACGTAGTAGACCGGTTTTTGGATGCCACTGTCATCTCGTATCAGCACCAGGCTCATAGCGTGGTGCGCCACAGCAATGTATGCGTACAGGACCTCGTAGGCCTCCGGATTAGACATGATGGGTGGCCGGGCCAGGTAATCTTTGAGTTGTTGGAAGGCCATGGCACATTCTTCGGACCACTCAAATCCCTTCCACTTGTTGATCAGGATATAGAACGGTCTGCATCAGTCGGCCGACTTGGAAATGAATCGATTCAGGGCCGCCATCATTCCAGCAAGCCTCTGGATCTCTTTGGGGTTTCGCGGAGGCCTTAGGTTTTGGATAGCTCTGATTTGGTCGGGGTCAACCTCGATCCCCCGGTGGGTGATGATGTAGCCTAGGAACTTGCCAGATCCCACGCCAAACGAGCACTTGGATGCATTTAGTCGCAGCCTGTGCTTTCTGAGGACGTCGAATATACAGCCGAGGTCCCACAGGTGCTCGGACACTAATTTGCTCTTCACCACCATATCGTCAACATAGATCTCAATGTTTTTGCCCAACAACGGCTCGAACATTCTCGTCATCATCCTCTGATAGGTAAATCCAACGTTCTTCAGGCCGAATGGCATCAGCTTGTAGTGGTAGTTCCTGATGGGCGTCACGAAGGCCGTCTTCTCCTGATCCTCCAAGGCTAATGGGATCTGGTGATAGCCTTGAAAGGCATCTAGGAAGCTCATCCGAGGATGGCCTGCGGTTGCATCCACCAGCTGGTTTATCCATGGCATTGGGAAGGGGTCCTTTGGGCATGCTTTATTCAGGTCCGTGAAGTCCACACAAACCCTCCATTTTCCACTTTTCTTCTTAACCACCACAGTGTTGGCCAACCACTCGAGGTAGAATACCTCTTTAATAGCCCCCGCGCGCTTAAGTCCATTGACCTCTTCCTTGACTGCCTCGGCGTGCTCCTTTGACGGGCGTCGGGGTGGCTGCTTCTTGGGGGTCACCGAAGGGTTGACGTTAAGGCGGTGACATATGAAGGATGGGTCAATCCCTGGGGCGTCGCAGGGGTCCCATGCGAACACGTCAAGGTTACTTTTGAGAAACTCAAGCAACTCCTCCTTCTCTCGGGGAGGCAGTTGGGTTTCGACCTGAAAGAACCTTTCCTGGTCGTCGTCGATGACCACTTTTTCTAGGCCTTCGAACCTTGCTTCCTCGACGGCCGTGTCAGCTGATGCCACCGAGGTGGTTAACTGCTATAAGTTTTCGACCATGGTGGCCGAGGGCTCCATATCTTGTGGATGTGAGGTGGCTGCGACCATACACCACCTTGCCGTTGACTGGCACCCTCGGATCTCTAGGATTCGGCCTCCAGACGAGAATTTCACTTTCTGGTGCAAGGAAGAGGCGACGCCTCTCAAGGTGTGGAGCCAAGGCCTTCCCACAATGGCAGTGTAGGGGGAGTACGTGTTCACCACTATAAAGTCCACCTCCACTACTTCCGGGCTGGTCTAGATAGGCAACCTGATCATGCCCTCCGGGACGACTAGCTTCCCATCGAAGCTCATCAAGGGGGAGCTATAGCGCGACAAGTCCTCGGGCTTTAGCCCCAGCCCCTTATAGAGGTCGGGGTACATGACCTCTGCCGTGCTGCCACCATCCACCATCACCCTTTTGACGTCATAGCCCCCAATCCTGAGGGTGATCACCAAAGCGTCGTCATGGGGTTAGGTGGTCCCGTCCTTATCCTCCTCGAAAAAAGTAAGGGTCGGGTGACAGCCTCTTCTGGCCCTCTTTGGCTCTGACTGGGACTCCCCGGTGGCCACCTGGGTCACGGACAGCACTCGCGAGGGGCGCATGCCTGTTCTTCCTGACGCAGCCAAGATCACATTAATCGTTCCAGCGGGCTGCCCCATGCCGGTGTCCCTCCACGGCTCCTGGTAGGTCTGGCCCTGCTGGCTGCTGGAATGGTGCAGGAGATGCTTCATCCTCCCCTCTCGGACTAACTAGTCCAGGTAGTTCCAGAGATTCCTGCAGTCCTCCGCAGCGTGCCTGTGGTCCTGGTGATATTGGTAGTAGCGGTCCTGATTACGCTTCTCAGGATCCCTCGACATCTTATTCGGCCACTTGAAATACGGTTCGTTCTTGATCTTTTCCAGCACCCTGTGCACCGGTTCTCGGAACACAGCGCCGACAGCCTGGGCGTTTGTCGCCCCAGATTGCCCCATGAAATCTCTTCTCGGACGGGCGTTGTTATATCAGTCCGACCTGGAATCCCTCCTCTCCTGAGGGATAGCTTTCTCCTTCCCCTTGCCTTGTAGCCAGTCTTCCTCCACCCGTTTGTATTTGTCGATCCGGTTCATTAGCTGCCGCACGCTGGTGGCGGGCTTACCAGTTAAGGACTTCCTCAGGCCATGCCCCATCGGGAGCCCGTTCTTGAGCGTGTTGATGGCGACATCATCTTACTTGCCGTCCAGCTCGTTGTAAATCTCCCAATACTTGTTCGAGTAAGCCTTGAGGGTCTCGTCATCGCGCATGGTCAGGGACAGCAACGCACTCATGGGCCAAGGAGGTTTGCTGTTCGTGACAAAACGGGAACCAAAAGCCTGGGTCAGCTGTCTGTACGAGTCTATAGAATTTGTCCTCAAGCCGTTGAACCACCTCATTGCCACAGGCCCCAAGCTGGACGGGAAGACTTTGCACATCAGCGCCTCGTTCTTAGAGTGAACGGCTATCCTCTGATTGAACTGGCTCACATGCTCCACGGGGTCCGTTTTGCCATTATAAACGGTGAAGGTTGGCTGCTGGAACCTCCGAGGGAGCTCCGCCTCTTCTATGCGACGCGTAAAGGGCGACCTAGAGAGCCGGTCCAGCGCCCTGCTCATGGCGTCACTTCCCAAGCCCTTAGGGGCGGGGCTGCCACGCCTACGCCTCTGATAGCGCTCATCCTCGTGGAAGAAAGTTTCACTCGGGGGTGTCGTCGACCTTTGCCTGTAGTCGTCATCACTTTCATCGTCAGAGGGTAAGTCAAGGCTAGGCTCGGATCGCTTTCGCTGTGCATGGCGCAACTTTTTCTTCAGGTCATCTATCTCTAGCTGCATGGCCGCCTTTTCATCCTGCCTCTGGGAGGCGTGACTCTTATCCTCTCGCAGTCGCGTGGCTGGGTCATTATCGCCTCCCTGGGGCACGCGGCCGCTTCTATGCGTGTGGCTTTCACTATTTTGCGAGGTGTGCACGCTTCCTTCTCGGAATCGCCCGTTCTCCTCGTTCTGGCCGTGCCCCGTATCGCCATAGTCATTTGGACGTTAGGGTCTAGCCGGTTCGTGTCGATGGGAACTCCCTTGGTGAGGGTCTGACCCTACCATGCCTGACTGTTGTCCTTACTGACGCACGAGTTCTCCCCACAGATGGCGCCAATTGTAGGGACCAGATTAGGGCACTTCTTCAGGTTGAGAGAGTGGACCCAAGCCCAGCTTGCCCTCCAATGAATTTATAGAGAGTGGGCTCAAGAACTAGGCCCCAGTATGGGATGCAACTACCTTGCATGGTTGCATGTGGGTTTAACAACCTAAACATGAATTGGGGTGCCCAATGATGCTCCTCGAACTTGCCTTCTGGAGCTTGACGTTCTTATTATTTCTTTTAAGATTGGTTACAAAGGTTCCCAGAATACAAGTTGCTACCCTCTTCCTTAATGCCGCCCCCCTCCCTTTTCAAGAGAGACTCCTTACATTATATACCTCTCTTTAAACTGATCCTAACCCTACATTCGTTGATCAGCCAGGCCACCACTTGAGAGTCTGTCCCATCAGCCGCATCCCCATTCCCCCTGTGGGTTGCAGCACTCAAGACAGCACTGTTCAAGAGTCCTATCCTCATTAATGCGGCCAGGACGTTAGTTAAGAGCATTCAATGTGGAGGTGACAGCTCGCCTAAGACTTGCTCCTTCACCGTGCTCCTGTCGTCGACGCGTGGCACTTGCCCCTCTCCTCCTCGGATGTTCAAGAAGACCCCCCTTTGGTGGAGTGGTGCTCGTGTACTTCCGAGGTCTCGGATGTCCGAGGGCGGGGTCATCCTCAGATATGTTCCTTGGGGGCTGGACACCGCGCTTTCATCCTCAAACCCCACATGCATCCTTGGCGCGGGCCTCTGGGCCTGGCTTGAGGTGGGCCGAGGCTGCCTGATTTTCTGGCCCCACAGCTAATAACAGACATCATTCTAATGCAAACTGAGTAGGGATTAACGTAACTTGAACTGCCATGAGGGATGTGGCAAGCATTCATCAATTTTCATGTTACTAATTAGTTGATTAAATTATTATTAAAATTTTCCCCAAGAAATTTTATTTATTTTAATATCTAGGTAGAGAGAGAGAGAGGGCTCATGGGTTAACCAAAACTAATTTATATTTATATATATATATATATATATATATAGAATTTCGTCTTATGGATTCTACTCTATATTGATTTATTTGTATTATCAAATTAAGACACCAATTAGTTTATGATATAGTCGGGATTTGAGTCTCAAATTTCTTATTTGACAACAAGAGATTTTACCAGTTGAGTTAATTGAAACTTACTACTATGTTGATTTTTCATAGAACTAAAAAATAGTGACTTGTTTAAGTTTAGATACTTTTTATTTGAACCAATATTTTAAATTACATTCCATTAGCCGTTCCAATTGGAATATTATGTTCTAGTATATAAACTAATACACTAAACCCCTATTTCATCTTGGTCCAAATTATGGCCTTGGTTGTTTCAATGAAATTCATGCATTTTGGGTGAAATATGCATTTATGAATTGTAATTGCTTTTGTGGCTTTTTCTACTTTTTTTTTTGTATAAGAAAAAACCCACTTTTATGAGTTTTTATAATCTTTTTTGGTAAGTTTAATCATGTATGAGATTTAAAAAAATAAAAAATAAAAACGATATTATGAATGAGATTTCATTAACTTTTGATACGTTTAATGTAAAAGAGTTTATGTACCTTAATTTGTTTTTTTTTTTTTAAATGTTACTATATCTTTTATGAGGTTGGCTAATTAGAATGACATTAATTTTAAAATATTAACTTTTTATATATATAATTATATAAATCGGTATTCTACTGTACTAGATTTTCTCTTGAAAAAAGAAAAATGAAAAAGAAGAAAGAAGTCGCGTTCCACAGAGGATCTTTCATTTTCTGGGACAAATATATTGTTGTTATTATGTCATTATTGGAATTCCCAAAATTTCCATAGTACAATTTTTCTCTATTAGTAGCCAAAGAAACAATTATCACGCTGTATAGAACTTGGCACAAGATAAAAAGCAAAAGATAGGAATGAAATTGGGTTGGGTTGTAACTTGTACAACTCATTGCCCAACCCAATTCTTTCTTCTTTTGTCGAAATTCTTAGTCTGGCCTCTTAGCTAGGCCCTTTTGTCGAAATTCTTTGTCTGGCCTTTTATGTAGGCCCATGGTACATTCTTATGCCTTATAGGTCCATGAAGCAAGGCGACTGCAGCCTCATTTGCATAAAGCTGGGCTCAATTGGTCCAAGTTTAGGATTAGGCTCCTCATATGGCGCACACTGTACATACTACATACCATACACCTGCAAATCCTTTTCTCTTCTATTATTCTCTCATTTAAGATTAGCCAGTTTCTTTCTCTATCTCTTCTTCTCAAAAAAAAAAAAGGTTTCTTTCTCTGTCTTTTAAATTGGTCCAAGAATGCCCATATTCCATTATTTATCAAATCTCTTTAATCCTTTTATTTTTTCTAGGCCTAAATTTTTTTTTTCATTTATTTCTCGTTCAATAACTGCAGATGATCAATATTCAAGAGGCTCTCCAAATTAGAGAAAAATGGCAGATTTTTTAGTATCTCCTCTCTAGTCAAAGAAAAATAGCCCAAGACAAGATTGCCCATTTTTCCATAATCCAGAAACAATTTTGGTAAGTCTATCTCCTCTTCTCTTTTTCTCCTTTTTCTTTCCCAGCATATACTCAATTTCCTAGTTTACTTCACAAAATTTAGGTTATTCGATGGTTGTTATCCAATTGGGCCTTGGGGGGCTGAAATGTATTTAGCTGCAAACAAGTTCAGGTATATAAATCTCTCTTTTTGCCCGGGACATTATTTTCTTTTCCAACATAACACAATCCAAGTTGCTTCTAATATTTAAATTCAACAGTTTAATAAGAGTATGGATGCTTATTTCTTATGTATGGCGAAAACATAATAATAATCTTCTACGTGATTGTGATTAATATTAGAGTTGTGTTTCAGCCGACAGTCAAGTTTGTTTGCTTTATAATAAAAAAACAAAAACAAAAACAAAAAACTATGGTTGCCGTTATAGTTGCATGAAGCATCAGTTTCTTTTTTGGAGAAACGAAGCATCAGTTTCTAATAGTACTAACTGCAGACCGGTGAGATGCGCCATAAATTTTGACATTATTATTATTATTAGTACTATTATTATTATTATTATTATTTTGTTAAGTGTAAAGGGGATATGTAGATGAGACATATAAGTATCAATTTCAAACCCAACTCAAAATAATATGATTATTATCTGATGGAGTATAATTGATATAGAGTAATATATACTCTATAAGTTAGGCAGTCCATATTTGTTATTTAAAAGTGTTTTAAAAAAAAAAAAGTTTTCAAGGAAACATAATGTATTAAGCTGGAGGATAGATTATTTCATACGGAAGCTAACATTATTTACCATTTTTGGTGAGTTATTGAGCATTTTATAAAAGCATTGTTTACAATTAAATGAAGTTTTCACTTTTTTTGAAATTTTCTTTTATAATCACCAAACTAAAATATGGGAATTAATTATTACAAAAATGTTTCCTTACACGCAAAACTAAGGAGGCTAGATATGTTGTAGATCTTAGTCAGTCAATAATATAGCATATTAGGGGGGGAGGGGGGAAGAAAACTAATTCACGGCACAAGTGTTTATACATGTTAATATTTTTTAAATCTGGATTATAGTAAGAAAAATAAATAACACCGTCACCTCATGCTCAAAGCAAGAGTTAGATGTATGCAATTATTTATTTATTTATTTATTTTTAATTATAAATTTTATCAGTAACCGTTAGATGTGTGCATTTGATCATCATTTAGTCATTAATTGAACATATAATCTTTCCTTTTGTGTAAAAGCTATATAAATTATCTATGCTAAACTTTACTAATCTCGTTCTCTAAAGATTCATGTAGTAGCTTTGGAACCGACTCTTGTTTGATCTCTTAATGGTCCTAAACCTTTCATTTCAAATTATTAATGACATTACGTAAGTTAATATATGGCAAGTTGACAATTAAGACCACTCACACACAAAGCAAGAAAAAAAAATCATTTGATTTAAAATTACATGAGCTCGCACAGTCATGCTTAGCAATAAAAATGTAATGCCAAAGTTTGTAAACTAAAACATAAAAGAACATTTCTTGTAAAAATATAAATAACAATTACAGACCACACAGACCAATGAGTTTTCCAAATCTCATAATAATAAATTTGGTCTATTGAGTTCCATTTTAGAATGAATACCAATAATATCTTAATAAGCATGGAGAAGAGTGAAGTGTTTTCCCTTTGTACTCAAGGTCACTCAAGTGTTTTCCCAAATCATTATATGGCATTAGATTTAAAGCGCAATATAGAACTATAACAGATTAAAGGAAAACATAAATTAATACATTTTGAAAATTCATTTTAGGTCTAATGGAATTTACCTTTCATCAATATCACATTGGGGGTTAATAAACTATCAAAAACAAGGCATGAACTTTGCTAATGAGATGCTGAATCAGAGTCCGATTTAGCCACTGCCCTACAGTTTCAGATAAGGTAGACCTGTTCAAACATATCTAATAAGTTAGGAGGCATCTAAAAGAACTAATCACTATGCATCACTCTACATCTCTACATATATATTGTGCCCAATGGCAAAAAAAACTGAGAGGTCACTTTCAATTTACCTAAACAAATTTACAACTTCTGGTGGACTTATTTTGCAACTACAAAATAAAAATGAACTCCTCAACTTAGTGAGAGTGTCTCAATCTCCTCTGGGAATGACCAGATTTACAAAGTGAAACAAATCACTATATAAACGATTCAATGTTACATGAGAACAAATCTATATGTTGAACTTTAAAATAAAATTTACTTTTTCTCCTCAGGTTTACATATAGATAAGGCAAAACAACCAAATCTGTCTTCTGTGGTGATAGAACTCTACCAATCATTTTACAATCCCACAAAAAACTGTTATGAACCCTTTTTTTTTTTGTTTTTTGTTTTTTGTGTGCGTGGGTAATCTACCAAAAACATTCCACAAATAGGTTAAAAATTGTCCCAAATAGGTAATATAAATTCCAATATATCTAATACAACAAACAACAGTTTTCAAATGGATACACATATAAAATCGATAAATGACACACCATTGATTAGATTATACAAAATATACCAGAAACACTATGTCTAGAATCCATGGTAACTACATCATCATATTACAAATCCATGTATAAGGCAGGCAATACATATACATAATTCATGTCCAAGAAACCCAAATAGGAACAAAAACATACATATGGATCTACACCAAAAATGGGAACTTTGTACAGGAATTTAGCATCAAAAAGACAGTCTTAACATGAAATTTATACGACAACAGTAAAAGCTCACAAACAAACACAGATAGATAGATAGTGCACCCTGTCAAAAATTAAGTATCAAGGAACACAAAGTTACATCTAAAGTAACGTCTTAATAATGCGTCCAATGGCGACAACAATAGATTCTCTTATATATTGAAAAATAGTAGTGTAATACAGTACTAATACTTATAGTTTACTAACTTATCCAAAAAAAAAAAAAAAAAAGTAACTACAATTCACTTGAAAAAAAAAAAAAAAAAAGGCAAGATGTAGCAATTGGGCCTTGGCTCAAGTGGTAGATGGATGAGATATCAGGTAGCTTTTAGATAAAAATCTTGCTTAACAAACATATGATGAGATGAGATGACCGCTATTTTCCTTGCAGCGTCAGATTGAGTTCCAATCAATTACCTAGAGTCGAAGCAAATACAAATTAAAACATGCTTGAGATGTGAGAAATAAACTGGGTAATCTCAAAGATGGTTTGCTACCATATCTGGCACCCATGCAATCATGCACGCACACACTGATACAGACCTCTGTTTATGAAGTATGTTCACATGTGAAGTTTTTTAAACTTATCCATAGCAGGTTGAAAGAAGCAATAAAAGACATATCAGGAGACACATGACATTATTAGCTTACTGCATCAAGAGAAAGTGAGAAACTACAATTACCATGCACTCCAAGGTCCAGCAATGCATGAAATGCCACCATAAATTGGAAACTTTCTGTAGATCCAGCATCAATGTAAAGAGTAGCATCTTCAATCTGCTCCGATATTTAAAGACAATGGTAAAGAAAGAATTTTAGAATAGATCAACTAAATGTTGGATAGAGATAATCACATGTCAAGTCAATGCCATCAAATAAAAAGCAGAAACTTCAAGTAGAACGGCATTCAAATATAGGCATGTTAAGAAAAAGAAAACTACTTTTCAGCTGGACAAAAGCTATGTCAATGATCAGTTGACTCTCATTACACTTGTGCTTATGGCATTAGTAATGTGCCCATTAAGATATCAAATTAGGCGATATATAGAGAGGGATGAAGGCATCATATGGACACTAAACACGGCAACATCACAAACCTCTTACATATATGGGTTAGATTTAAATAAGACTATGTAAATTTCAAGTCTGATCAGGAAACTCAATGCTGGAAGAGTGTTCTTTATAAAATTATAGATTGACATAATTTTTCAAAATTATTTTATATAGACAACTCAAAGAAAATCTTTTAAGAAGGTGAGACCAAGAACTTAATTTCTATCGAATATGTACTGGGTTCATGGATTGCAAGTGGATTTTGCATATTGGTTGAAAGTTCAATATGGGTATGAAACACCCTTGAACGTTTAGACCCCCAGATACAAAAATACCAATTCAAGCTTTATATCAAACAATTCATGTGCGGAATATAATAACAAGCTTATGATAGAATTGATAAAACAATCTATGCCAAATATAAACACATTCACAACAGTAAATATAAGGCAAAGATAAAGGAAAGAGAGATGCAAACACACGGACAACACACGATGTGTTATCGAAGCGGAAATCGAAGTCCTCGGCGTAAAACCTCTCCGCCGCCCTCTAAGCGGTGATAAAATCCACTAAAGAATATAGTTGGGATACATGAACAGCAGAAGACCCTCCAAGCCTAATCTACCTAAGTACCTAAGCCCTCCAAGCTTCTTGCTCCAACGAGGTTACGCCAAACCTATTTCTTCTTAAACTTGCCGGATTCCGCTATTAGACCATAGCATCAACCAATGTATATTGGTTCCTTTCCAAACTGCTTCCCTAAGCACCAAATGGACCTTCTCACAGACGTGGGTGTGGTGAGATAAGGATTTGGTAAATGACCTCTCAAGGGTGTGACAATGGAGAGGAAGAGAGTAGAGGAATTTGTAGAGTCTCTTTGGGGATGAGGCAATCTTGTTTTTATCTAGGGTTTTCTCTCACAAAATTCTCTCTGAAAGCTCTCTCAAAATGATGGGTATAAGGGTGTAAATATAGTAGGGTGAGAAGGGAATGCAAAACATCAGTTTTTGCCAAACAGGGCAAGTTGGCGACTTGATCTCGCGACTTGACCAAGTCGCGAAATCAAGTCGCGACGTAACGACCTGGTCAGACTGGAACTTTTGTCCTATAGCGTGACAGTTGGCGCGACCCTTCAGCTTCCCAGTGTGCCTCTCACGTGCCAGCATTTTGCGGCTTGCCAGTCGCGATCCACCCGCGAGCCCTAGCTGCGAGCCTCTGTTTTTCTTGCACACTCTTGAGCTTTTCTTCACATCTTCTCACACACTACCCTTACAATTTTTCCACCTAAATACAGGGTTGCTAAGTGCTAAATTACAAGCAAATTGGTCACGGAATAAAGCCAATTAAATGGTTGATTAAATTCAACCTTACATTGGTTATCTCTAAGACATGGAATATGTATTGTTGAGTGTAGATGCTTGTTAGACATTGAGCATGCTCTGTCCTTAGAGTCACCATGTATATTATAATTGAACTGTAATGTGACTCAAGCTTGAGTTAATGCTAATGAGTATATATATACTCAACAAAAGAGGCAAAAAGCCTTAGCTTTTCTACAATAAAAGTACATCAAACATTAACAAAAACAAAAAACCACGTGCTAAATTTGGCCATTACCAAATCATTAATATACTTATATACTGTAGGAAGAAGTATACTTGTCCACTTATTAAACCTGGACATTGTACAAAATCAAAATCTAGAAAAAGAACAAAACACTCTCAGTCAGGTATTTTATCAAACAATTTTCGTGCATGTGAAAGTGGGCGATTGGCAGAGAGAGACACTACGCAAACAAATTAAAGCTTCAGAGGATACAAACTAATCAAACCCTGAATTAGCAGGAGAGATACATTGTATTTTTGTATTTTGTGGATTCATTTGTAACTGTGTTAAGGGTTCCAGAGCTAAAACGGAAGTTGCTGAAGAAGAAGTTTTGGTCGAGCGAGTTGGAGTTGCAGGTGTCAGGCATTTGAGTTTTGGTTGAGAGACAACTTCGGCGGACTTTCATGGGAGTCCTTGGTCGAGAGGAAAATCAGTTATCATTTCCATCACTACAATTGAGTGTTGATTGGACTTTTGGGAATCAGTAGAGCACACCCATATTTAGCCATGAGGCTTGAAGGTGTAATCAGTGCTTGGGTTGGTTGCGAATACAAGATTGCTCCACATTTTAGTGGATGGTTTCTAGCAGTGGTACCATAGAGTCTTTAAATTTTATGCGGGTTGCTAATTGTTCGTGTTTTACATGTTTATCCATGCTAATTGTGATGTCCATGTACCACATAATTGGTTAATCACTTAAATTAGGTGTCAATTGTTGGATTAGCTTAGAAGTCATTTAAGCCGTACCGAGGTCAAATTAGGTAAAATTTTCTCATAATATTACCAAAAAAGAAATTATAAGAAAATTTGGTTAAAAAAAGGTTGATGATATGGCTAACGAGGTAGCACAACATGCCCCCTCAAAAAAAAAAAAAAAAGGTAGCACAACAAGAGTTTTGTAAAATTAAATGTAAGTCTGCTATTATTATATATAATATAAATAAATGATGACTCCATATAAAACTCTTAATTTAGGGAGAGAAAATGTCATTAGCTGAATCATCATTTCATAGAGAATTAGCATGACTTACCTTGTTCACATGTGTATCTATGAGGTCGTGGCCTCTCACACTTATCTCATAATATGGATATTTTTTGCTGAATTCATAATATGGATATTTGATCTCCCTATAAAATGACCGTTCATGGGCTCAAATGAACACTTTGATTAAGTGATGTGAATGGTCAATCATCCCTTCTTTGTGGCTTTCTCCTATACAAGCATTCATCCCACCATAGATGATACCCATTGATGATGCCGTAAAAACCACCAGTGAGCCACACGATACTTGCACGCTCAAAACAACACCTGCACAAACAAAAAAGAAGATCTAACAGAGAGCACCGGTGTGGTGCCGGCCAAATACCCTCCGAAGGTCAAGTTAGAGCTTCTCACAACTCTAGAGTGCTAGAGATGGGTCAATTATGCATACCTTAATCAATGAAGGTATTGGGGTTTTTATAGTAGAAGGTTGACCTCTCTTCCATGATGTAGAAGTCTTTTCCTTATAAGAATCCTCTTGAATAGTCCCAAACGTGATGGACAAAACATTTCCTTATAGAGAAGATCTTCATTAATGAGCGTATCTTCCGAAATCCTATTTGTGCTAGGATTCCATTTACCTTGGGATTCTATGGTAACTAAGTGTGTGTGTAACGACTAAGCCTCCACAGTTCCCGACTGCCGTGTGCGCATACTTCAACCCAAGCTTAGGTCCCTGAGTTTTCACAAGCTTCTGGGGTAAAAGCTTGTGCACATGTTAGGGGTTGCCATCACTTATGAACCGTCACTTTGGTCGCTCACTTTGCGATGTGGGATCAGGACTTTTGGGCTTAGATCCCCTCACCCTACCACACCTTCAAGAGGAGAGACGACCTCGGCTCTGATACCATTTGTAACAACAGAGCCCCCACATAAGGTTAGTTGGCAAATGACTTAGCAGATCACACGTGGCCAGCAGTGTTCAACTAATTTAGTCCATACCAACATTAGGAAAGCTGACTACAATAAAATAATATATACAAAATTTTCAAAACATTTAATAACTAACTCTTACAAACTTCTTTCTTTCTTAAAAAGTTTGATAAGCAATTCCAAGTAAACAATATAATCATTATTTTACATTTCAAAAATCAAAATAATCATTGTTTTACATTTCAGAAATCAAAATAATCGTTGTTTTACATTTTAGAAATCAAAATGAAATCCTCCTCATTGAAGTATAAACATATTATCAACACACAATAGTTTACTTGAGGTATCTCATAATTAGTTCACTTGTACTAGAAAAGAGAGAGAGGACACATATATAGTCTTCATAATAATTATAGCTTACCAAAACTCTAGTTATTCTTGAACCTTAACCCTTCTTTCTAAAACTCTAATCCCTTGATCTGCAAATTATCCTAACCCTAAGAGTACCACAAGCACTCATAGACAGATTTTTCAACCTGCCCAAAGCCACTGTCAGCATGATTACCAAGGTGGCCACAATTCATGCATACTACCAAAATTCTTTAGAGCCAGAAGAATCATATTAGCTTCAAGAAGATTACTAACTCCAGAATATGCAAGGTCAAGTTGCTTTTTAGATGCCAACCTTCGCTTATTTTTAATACTTTTTTTTTTTAAGGGCTTTAAGATTTGGCTTCCATTTTCATTTTTCTAGTCAAATAGAGAAGCCAACCACAATTTCTTTCTTCAGAGAAATACATAATATAGCAAACCTAGAGTTAGCCTACTATGATTCCATAGTACTCTAACAAAGATGATTCTAGAGGTTTCTATTGAACAAAAATGATAAAAGTGATCTTCTTTGACCTATATGAAACAAGACAGACCACAAAACACCAATGTAGCAAGCATCATAGTACTAATAACAGAAGAGCTAAAACCATAGCAATACTGAGCATGTTTTCATAATTCAAGATATCCAAAAATGCTAGTAGGCATCAAATTATAAGCCAATGACCAAATAATTCAACAGGGGCGGAGCCACATAGTGGCTTGGGGGGGGGGGGGGGGCTGTGGCCCCTGTAAAAAAAAAAAATTTCCCATTAGCCTATGAAGAAAAAATAAATGGGCCCCCCCAATATTAGACAGCCGCCCCCCCCCCCCCCCAACCCATTTCTTACCTATTCTCCCAGCCCACTCCCAGCCCAGGAACACGCTGACCTGAAAAAAAATTAAAAAAAAAAAATTATTTGTTCTACTTTCAAAAAAAAAAAAAAAAAAAAACTGTAACAGAGCCAAGCCCAGTACCCACGGTAAGCCACGCCCACGGATTCTCAACCAAAAAAAAAAAAAAACGATACAGAAAATCAGAAATCAAACCCATATATAGAGCAAAACCAAAACATTGAAAACAAACTCCAGCAAACCAAAAAATAGAGCAAAACCAAAACAAACTCCAGCAAACCAAATACAGAGGTGTTTATCAAAAAAAAAAAAAAAAAAAACCCAATACAGAGCAAACCAAACCCACGGTCACGTCGCCGTCGTTGTCGCCGCAGCTCGTTCGTCATCGTCGTCGTCGCTCGCCCCTCATCGCAGATCGCAGATCGTAGATCGGAGCTCTGCCTCTGCTCCAGTGCTCGGTGCTCCCTCTGGCCCTCTCTAAAGGTATTTCTCTCTTTTTCTCTGTGACTCTCTCTTAGTCTCTCTCTCTCTCTCTTTATCTCACTGAAATGAGAAAAATGAACTGAAATTTTCGCAGATCGCAGATCGCAGATCGGAGATCTCCGATCGCTCTGCCTCTGCTCTGGCCTCCGATCGCTCTGTCTCTGCTCCAGAGTCCGGCCCTCCCTCAAGGTTTTTCTCTCTGACTCTCTCTTAGACTCTCTCTTAGTCTCTCTCTCTTTATCTCACTCTGAAATGAAAAAAATGAAATGAACGTCCATCTCTTTATTCTTTAATAGCCTATCTCAGTCTCTCTCTCTTTTGAACTGTGGGTCTCTCATCTCTGATTGGCTGGCCATTTTACTTTTTTTCCTGTTTTTGTCTTTTTGAATTTGGCTTTATCTTATTTCTTATCCGTTGGTGTTGTGTTGGTCAGTGTGTTTGTGTTGGTGTTGGTGAGATATTAATTGTCATTTAGTACAATGTGTGTTGTGATTTGTGATTGGCATTGTGAAATTTTCTTATTGCAGCTGGCTATTGTGATTGGGGCACATGTTGTGCTTGTTTGTTGGACCGTGGGGTGGGGAGGGAGTAGATGTAGATGGACTCATGGGGCCGGGTAAACAATAATTAAAGCAATGTAATGTGCAGCACATTACACTGCTTTAATTATTGTGCTGCACATAGAATGTATAATGTTTGGCTCTTTTAGTGTAATATGTATAAGGGGCTAAACAATATAACAAATTAAAGCAGTATAATTAATGACAAATAAATTAAAGTAATATAGTTTATTGTTATGCTAAATAACAATAATTAAAGCTATATAATTAAATTAACTAATACATTATAATAGACAAATTAATTAAATTATTTTTGTTTTTATTTAAGGGGTTATTATTAATTAAAGTTGTATTAAAAATGGGTTGACTGTTTAAACTATAGTGGAAATTTTGTTTTTTTCTTGAGCATGAATAACATTCATATAACTAAGTAAAAATTTCTAATTAAAATTTTATTTTTTAAAATTCTTTTCAGGTTAATTTTTTAGTCATATTCTTAAAGCTAAAAGAATTATGAGCAAACGAAAAACAATTGATGCATTCTTTAAGAAAAAAGATGTTAACAATTCAGAAATTAGGACACCTGTAGCTGTAGAAACAAATGTTAATACTTCAATGCCTGATGAACATCCCTCCAAATGTCCAAAACTTCAATTTGAAGAGATCGATCGTGATCCAGGATCACGTAAACAAATATGTGAATTCCTTATCAACAAACAAGATGAAATTCGATGAGTTTATCTCAAAGAAGATCCATATCAACCTAAAAATATAGACTATCCATACAACGATGATACTCGTCGTCATCGATTTCAACCTTCATGGTTCGAATCGGCCCCCCCATGTAAAAATTCCTGGCTACGCCTCTGTAATTCAAACACCTCAGAAGAGACGTATCGTACTTGTCTACCCTTAACTACCCAATCTTAATATCTTACTCTGAAGATTGATACTTAGAGTCTACAAAACCTTTGCTCTGATACCATTTGTAACGACAGAGCCCCCACAGTTCCCGACTACCGTGTGCACAAACTTCAACCCTGGCTTAGGTCCCTGAGTTTTCACAAGCTTCTAGGGTAAAAGCTTGTGCACACGTTAGGGGTTGCCCATCACTTATGAACCGTCACTTTGATCGCTCACTTTGCAATGTGGGATCAGGACTTTTGGGCTCAGATCCCCTTACCCTACCACACCTTCAAGATGAGAGCCGACCTCGGCTCTGATACCATTTGTAACGACAGAGCCCCCACAGTTCCCGACTGCCGTGTGCACATACTTCAACCCAAGCTTAGGTCCCTCAGTTTTCACAAGCTTTTGGGGTTGAAGTATGTGCACACGGTAGTCGGGAACTGTGGGGGCTCTGTCGTTACATAGTGCGTCAAGTAACCAGTCAGTCGTCCGTGACAGGGCAGATTACGAGGAAGTATACCCGTCAAGTCACAAAGACCAAGACAGTCTAAGCGAAGAGAGGAGAACGTCTGCCTCTTCCCCGTCCTCAACAAATGAGGATAAGGAGATGGCTGACCCAGAGAAGGGTTTTGATGACAACGAGGAACAACCAATATAGTTCATCGTCGGTGCTGATGGACTTAGGGAGTTCATCATGCTACCGGAGTGGACAGTGAACGTTTTTACGTCCATCATCAAGGAGAAACAATTCAACATTCTTAGGGCCAACTACCAAATTCCAAACAACATCTCCATCTGTCTACCCTATAAGTCAGAGAAATGCTACTACGAAGGGGTAGAAGGTGTCAGGGTGTACGAACAGATGTTGAAGGCAGGACTTAGGTTTCCACTAAGCTCCCCGATACCTAGGCCTGTCCGTCAACCAAATATCCCCAAACGCCTGGAGGGTCTTCATAGCCATGGAGGTCCTGTACGGTGCCATGTCTAATGGTGCTAGGAGGCTGACGGTACGGGAATTCCTTCACCGCTACCGTCCAGATGAGATAGACAAATCAAAGGGGATATATAGCTTTATACCTAGGAGTCCGTTGTTGAAGGTTATATTTGAAACCCCAGACTCCAATAGGGATTGGAAGAGTTGATATTTCTTCCTAGAGGGTGATGAGTGGATGTGTTGTCCAAGGGACACGGAACACATTCCCGTCGACATGACTTGGGGCATATTACCTCCGTTTGGTACACACCCGTCCTAGTGTGTGAACCCTTTTACATAACCATTCAGTTTATTATAATTTCTTCAATACTTTTAACTGTCCACCTCTTTGCAATTCGACGGCGTCCACAAGTTGAACTTGAGGAGTTCAGCTTCCTTGAGAAGATTTTTGCCAAGTCCAAGCCGAAGGAAAGGACTTGGGCCAAACTAGTCACACTAGATACCATCCATTGGTATTGTGACGGACCTGAACCAATGCCAGTAGCCATCAAATACAACGCCAGAGTACGCCAACGTAAGTCCGTCAACCTCATTCTGCTTGAACGGTTTTGATTTTTTTTTTTTTTTTTTAATCTTAGTAATTAACTTCATCCGTTCAACTCTACAGAAATGAAAGACGCTAAGAGGAGGGCAATGATTAGGGCACAGGCTGCCAAGAAAAAGGAGATCGACGATGTGGCACATGAAATAACTATAAGAATGGTACATAATAATAATATGCAAGAAACAGTATGCTAACTGGTTAGTTATGATCAATTTTGCAATTTGTTAATTACGATGTTAACTGGTTATTCACTTTACCTCAATAGCAGATAGGATCAATTCAAGATCAATGACATTGTTTAAAATTAGCAATAAGGTGATGGGCATTATGTTTTGAAATGAATAAACACAGTGCTTCAGTATGTCAAATGGAGTATAATAAGAATTAGAATTCAAAAGTTGGTTGTCTTATGTGTAGCCACGTGGGGTTTGTGTGTGCACCTTTGGGAAAATAAAGGCAGCGGATTTTAATTGATTACTATAACTTTTAAATGAGATCTACTGATTTTGAATATACCTTTTCATTGTTTAATATTTTTTGTAGTATTAGTAGTTTCAATTTATCTGGAAATAAGACTAGATGCTGTTGATGAAAGAGTGTTTTTAAATTCACGCTTATTTATGATTCATACCATTTTCTCTTTTGATTAAATAAACTGCCTAAACCAAAACAGAAATGATACCATTTCGAACATTTATTTACAAATAATCAAAGAACCCTACAAAAAGAAAATGAAACGATTTCGACACATCCGAAGTTCTATACAAGTACGTACCTGACCGACAGGTGTCTCCTACAGTGCCGTGGATCGATGCACCGGCTGCAATGTCAACTGTGTACCATTTGCGGGTCCAGGTTCCACACTTTGCAGTTGCTACATATTTGACACGCATGCAATCATGTTAATATACCGTTGACCATAATCAGACATTAACAAAGTTCGCTGGACTTGCAATTATTAACATTCGTAATTTCCAATACAGCTCGGACTTGCGAAAAACATAGAACTTGTTTCAAAGGGAATATAAGTTAACCTTATTACATATTAACTATGAAAGTATCAAAACAACTAACAAAACAACTAAAATGCAGCTTTCAGCACAAAACAACATTTGAAAAGATAAGGATATTTAAAAAATTACAAATTGGTGGGAACGTAAAGCATTCACGCTTTTATTTTTTTATTTATTAGGTTCTGGTCCCAAGGGAAAGGGGAAAGGGGGAAGGGGAAAAGGAGGGACCCCTTTCATACAACATATTCCATATACTTTGTTCGATATACTTTGTTCCAAGTTT
The DNA here is from genome assembly GCA_032727855.1 of Quercus ilex subsp. ballota. Lineage (NCBI taxonomy): Eukaryota > Viridiplantae > Streptophyta > Magnoliopsida > Fagales > Fagaceae > Quercus > Quercus ilex. The sequence continues at coordinate 57,342,636 of CM064917.1, read as the reverse complement.
AGAGAAAAATCTGAATACAGAAAAATCTAACAGGCAAATAGCAATCACAGCTTAGAGTCTTCATTCGATCTAATTTGTTCCAAGTTTTTATAATTTTCTCTATTCTATAGTTGGCTATACTGTCTGTTTTGTAGTGTAGTAGCCTTACGTGAATGCCAGGTTCTGAAATACATTGGAGTCGATAAGTTTTCACAAACATATTCCATATAACAAAAAAAATTGAGATTCTAGTACTAGCAAAAAACCATAACATAAAACAGAACTAGGAACAAATCCTTCTTAAATATATTATGAAATTCATGAGTCCAAATGATAGAGTAGGATTACAATAATTCTATGAAAACTAAAAAAATTAAGCACAGGATAATCACATCACCAATGGATAAACACATTAAACAAAGAGCTATGATTTAAATCCAATGTAGAGTTTTACAATATGGATAAATTAGGTCAATTCCAAGGGGGAAAAGAAGCAGAAGAAGGTAAGAGTCTAGTTCCAAACTTATGATTACAACTCAATATCTCCGTAAACATGTTAAAAAGTCCTATTTCAGCTTTTGAACATATGTTCCCAATCAGCAAATTTCTTACACATGCAACCACATAAGTCTAATATGCATTCATTCACTGAAAGTCTGGCAGAGACGCACAATTTAAACAACTGACATTAATTTTTCCAATAATTTGAGCCCAAGTTCTATTAATTGGGAGAATAGGGCAATGCCTTACCTAGAAGGCTCTTGGCATAATTTCATATTTTCTTTTGACAGCTAAAAGTTAGCATTATTAGAGTAAGGACAACAATTCAACATCTGAAACCCCATGAAGGGCTGTAAATGTGAATCTTACTCAGAACATCCCAATGAACCCAGCAAATTTCCATATTCTCTTTAACAAAAATCAAAAAAAGAGAAAAGTAAACATCAATTACAATGACAAACACCTTTTGGATACATAATACAAAAATTCCGTTCACAAGTCAGTATAATTCATCAAAACGTGACTGAAATGACAGTAGATATACAAGGCATTAAAAAGCAATTTTCCCTAATAATGAACACCATTGTCATGCCAAATGAACACCCGTACCCAAAACCTAGTTCAAAACCAAACCCAGCAAAGCTAAAACAGCAACAATAATAATGAATAGAGATAACTCTAACAAAGAAAAACTTAATAAGCCACACCCACACTCAAATCAGAGTACATGCACAAGCAACACATAACTCAGATTAAATGCAAAGGGAAAAAAATTGAACTCTGCATTTACAAATTACCTTAATATGTTTCTAATCCTTTAACTCTGAAGATGGATTGGGTTCAGCTTCGCTGATGGTGAAGGTTATGGTGAGAGTGAAAGGTGTGGATTTGGATGTGGGTTTGGGTTGAGGTTCGGAAAGGGTATACTGAACGGTTTGGTTTGGGTACGGGTAGAAATAAGAGAACTTGAAGATGAAGATGCGTTGAACTGAGGGTGGCTACTGATCGGATTGAGGAAGGAGGAAGACAAACTGTTTGGGAGACGTTACATTCAAAATGGGATTATATTCTGCATATAACTCGATTTGTACAATGCCGAGTTCTAAACAGTTACGTGGGAATATTTTATTGCCCAAAATCCACGCTGGATGACTAGCGTGGCAAGAACCTGCACATAACTCGGCCCTGGAATAATCGAGTATTTTAAGTAACTCGGCTTTAGGGTGATCGAGTATCAAAACAGGGGCATGCCCCTATATAGTTTCGAAACAGGGGCATAAGGCCAATTATTTTGCCCAAAAAGGGCAAAAGGCCAGAATGTCCTGGGATTCTATGGTGACTAAGTGTGTGTCGTAAGTATTTCCCATCTAGGGTTTCTGGCTACCAGGTGGATACTTGATCCAACCCGATTGCATTCGTTCATGCAAGATCAGACCGGACTAGCATTGGGCCCGTCCTCTATCGGCCCACGGATGTGGAACCGTCAGGCCCATTTCATAGCGATCTATCAGCCTAGATTTTTACCCTTTTCACCCATTAACTATAATCCATGCCACCTCAAAGTGATTACTCTTGTTCTGTACGAAGTTATCCCAATTGTTCCTTCACATTTAATAGCTAGATTTGCTTCAATTTTGTATGCTTGCTTGCACTGTATTGAAATCCTGTTCCTTTGATTTTTATTTTTCCCCCAAAAATTTTAAAGGAAATGTTTTCACTCCATTGACAATTGGTCTTCTTTTTGGACCCTATTCTATGTTAACGTTTGAAAAGTACAAAGCTGAGGAGAGAAATTGGACATCAGCTAGGTCCAAGTTCATGCTAGGGAGTTCGACCCTCTGTTATAATTCAAGGATCCACTTGAAAGCTGGCGAGATAGCCCAATCTGACACCTTCAAAAAGAGAACACACAATAGAACCAAAACAAGCTTGTAGGCACTATGTTAGCACTTCAAACAAATATTAAAGAGGCTCTTAGTGCTCTGGACTTACTCACCTGTAGGCACTATGTTAGCACTTCAAACAAATGTGAATTTTGAAAATTTAACTGTTAGATTGCATATTATTATTATGTCTTTCATGTTTGCAAAATTTCAAGAAGATCAAAAATCTATAGCTATGTTATCAATCAAATGCTTAAATTTCTAATTTTTGTGATGTAAAATTATGTATAAAAAATAAGTTTATTAATTAAATCGTAAATAACATCTAATTTGAACAAAATTTGATATTCATATTAAAAACATAAATAACATATAATCTAACTGTTATATTTTCAAAATTCACATTTAATAGGATGATATAGGAGATTGAAGAGAAATCTTATCCAAACTACTTTTTGCCTACTATAAAAGTGCCTTGGGAGAATCAAGATTAAGAATGACTCTCATCTTTCATAATCTTTGTTGTCTTCTCCATGCTCAGGATAATCAAGTACAAGTCAAAGTCAAACAATGTGTATTAATTATTAAGTCATGTTCCACGATACTAAAAAAAAGTAATTGCAATTAATCTACTATTGATTAGGTCCGTTTTAATACTATCTATTTATGGTTTGAAAAATTTCACTAACTCACCTAAAGTGTCTATTAAACCGTCGTAATCCACCTTTCCTTTTTTACCGTTAAAAACAAAAGGAAAACATAGAAATAAAGATTTGGAAGGGAGTTATTTTTATTATGTAAAAAACATATTATTGTTATTATGTCCTTATTGGAATTCCTATATTCTCCGTAGTTCATTTTTTCTCTATTAGTAGTGAAAGAAATAATTATCAGATTATTGAACTACTTGGCACATGATAAAAAGCAAAGATAGGAATGAAATTGGGTTGGGTTGTAATTTGTACAACTCATTGCCTAGACCAATTCTTTCTTCTCTTGTCAAAACTCTTTGTCCGGCCTTTGGGCTAGTTTGGCCCATGCCACATGCTTATTACCGTCTAGGTCCATGAGGTGAGGTGACTGCAGCCTCATTTGCATAAAGTTTGGCTCAATTGGTCCAAGTCTTGGGCGAATGATAGTTTTAAAAACTGGACCGGTTAAGGAATCGAAAAAAGGACTGATTTTCGATTTTTCCCAGTTTTTCTTGGACCGATTCTATGCCTTGTTCAATTGGTTGAATTGGCTGACTCTGTCTGGTTTAGTCTGGTTTTTAAAATAGTGCAAATTACCCCTTGTTCATTTGGATTTAGGCTCCTCATATGGAATACACTGTACACACTATACAACTAGTAATAAACCAACGCAATTATTATTATTATTATTTTAAATGAGCTTAATTTTATTTCACTCCTTGTTGCTTAATCAAGCTAAGAGTCTTATAACTCAGCTAATACTTGCTAATTTTTTAATAAAGACATGCAGAGTTTAAACCCTCACAATTTTATTTATTTATAGTTATCACTTTGTAAATTGAATAGTATAATTCTATTTTAATGGTAAAAAGTAAAATACTTAAACATAGTCCAACCTTTATAAGTTATTGTCTCTTAATTTTTCCTCAATGGGAATCACTCTGAGTGGATAACTTAATTCTTTATCTGAGCTTTCTCATTTTTTTTTTTCACACATCCATCTAAATATTTTATTTTGGCTACGTTTCCAATATGAATGTGTTAGTTTTAAAAACCTAACATTTTGTAGGATATGAGTATAATTGATATAGAATTAGTCTTATGGATTTCTCTTTTAACTTAACTATTCGCCGCTTAAAGTTACCATAACTTTTGAATGAAATTTGTGAAGTGTCTTTATGTTAGAACTATTTTTCTTCTCTTTTGTGTGTATTTATTTCTAAAAATAAAATAAAATAATTCAAATAGCTAGTTGCAACCTCATATAATGCGTGAGAATATAAAACTTTAGTCCAAACCCAATTTTGATCTAAATTTAAGTAGGTCGAACTTTTTTTTTTTTTTTTTTTTTTTTGGAGAATCAAGTAGGTCGAACTTGAAGTCTTGAAATCGAGCCTAATTCCAACCTATCACTAAATCTTTTTTTTTTTTTTGAGGAACACCTATCACTAAATCTTAATTTCTCGTGTTCACATTCACTGAGAATGTGAACATGAGTAATTGCGCTTGGAGAATTTGCGCCTCAATTATTACTAATTTTGACCACTTTCTCTTTTTTAGGTCAATTAACGCGTTATAGTCGTTATCTCATTTTTAGGTGTTTCACATGCAATTGTCTTCCACAGATCGTCTCTTAATAGTACAGTGTACATGCCCCACTTTCTGCTCTATTTCTTGTCATCTTCAAAGAAATTGCTCGTTGGATGCTTATACGTGTCTAGACTCTAGAAGCAATATTGATGACAAATGACAGAAAACAAGGATTGTTGGGTCCTAGAAAAAAGCAACCAAGATTCCACAAACAGACTGAGTAATGGAAGGGATTATATTTCAAAAAAGAATGATAGGGATGTTAATTCTCATGAAAAAAAATTGTCAGTAATGATGGACTTGAGATGCCAACCAGTCGTGAAGATAAGATGACTACAAATTTATCTCAAGATGCATGGCCTAAAGAATCCTTCAATTAGCCGAACTCTCCATCACCAAAACTCAACAAATTAAATTATTGAGAAGCAAAAAACGATGAAAGTCAAGACTGACATAAGATAATTGGCAGAAATTGATTTTTTTTTTTCATCATTATGTTTGGTTAGAATGTATTCTCAAATTTCATTTTGAGATGAATGTTGTATATTTGATCTACCCTCTTGATATTTTTTTTCAACCTTTATTTTGAATTTTAATTTTTTATTATTATTTTTGTTCAATTTCAAGTGACTGTACCCTTAAGAGGAGTGAAAGAGGGAAAAAAAAAAAAAAAACTTTCCCCTCTATGTTTGGGATAGTTTTCAATTCTTACTCTTATCTCTAAAACCAATTAATTTCTTCCTTTATGTATGGAAAATGAGCAAATACCCCAAATTAACTTCGTCAATTAAATACTTTCCCCTAGTTCACAAAATAGTTGATAGATATGATATATATATATATATATATATATATATAGTATGTGTTTGAATAACACTGAAAGTTGCGGCTGCGTTTTCTATTTCACATTTCGGAACTTTTTTTTTTCTTTTTTCAACTCATGAACAGTAAAATCACTATGCAGGAGACAATTATCACTGTTTATGCACTGTAGTGCACTGTTCACACACTGTAGCAGTACTGTTCATATATTAAAAAATATTAAAAATGGGTCCCATGGTACTATTTACACAATTAAAAATTATTTTGCTACAATGTTTTCAGTAACAATAAGTTGTATCCAAACGGACCCATAGTATTTCAAACCTATGGCGTCCACTTTATGATAATTGCTCTTATCATTAGGTTAAGACACCATTTAATTTTTTGTGTAGGCAAGGTTTGAACTCTAACTTCTTATTCAATGAAAAGAGAATTTACCAATTGAATAAAATAATAAACACATAACATACCACTTGGACCTAGGAGTCCGGTGGTGGTGTTTTATGGAATTGGAATATGATAATTGGCGCAAACTAGTCTATATAGTATTAGTCCAATAGATTTGCTTTTTAAAACTTAATAGGGATTGTAATGTGATCACATAAAATAATGCATTTGTCCAATTCATTCACTCTATTTTTTTTTTTTTTTTTTATGGAAACGGGGGTTTTATTTAAAATATATAAAGTTTACACATCCACAACATTTGGCTGTCGAGCACATAGTCTAGTTGCTCCAAGGCCAGCCAAATCCCTTACATAGTGCACATATACAAAACTGGGACATGACCCATAAACAGACAAAAGGTGTTGTTGATGAGTTCCCTGCTTCGCCAACGCATCCGCACAGGCATTTGCTTCACGATACACGTGACGCACCTAAACCTCCCATTCTCGGGCCATAAGGTTCCTGCAATCATATATTAAAGGTATCATATTAGGAGGATAAGTAGCATTTTGATCAGTTAACCAGTTTTGCACAACACTAGAATCAAGTTCCAGCTGTAAGTGCTTAAAACCCATATCCCAAGCTAGCGCCAAACCCTGTCTGACTGCACTCAATTCAGCCATATTATTTGATGCAATGCCCAAGTGAAGGGAGAAGCCTGAAATCCATTCTCCTGACTGGTCACGCAAAATACCCCCAGCCCCGGCTAACCCCGAGTTATTTATAGCGCTCCCATCCGTGTTTAACTTGATATAGGGTGCCAGAGGTTTCTTCCAATATATAAGGTGGGGAATCCTAACCTGGGGCCGGCTGTTAGGTCCGGCTAGGAAATGAAATTCAGTCGCAACTTGGACAGTGGTGTGTATAAGACTATGTTGGGTTCGGGATTGTTGCTTGAAAATCCTTTCATTTCTAGCTAGCCATAAATTCCAACACAGGAAAAGGAAGTAGATACGCCAAGGAAGTTGTAACTGAATTATAATGTTATCTGCAGTTGCATTGCTCCGGAGCCAATCTTGCAATGACAATTGAAAGAATGACAGGGGCAAGATACCTGTGGATTTACTCCATACTTCTTTTGCCCAAGGACAGTCTCGGAGTAAGTGCATGGTTGTTTCTGGGTGATGACACCTAGGGCATTGCGCATCTAGATGAGGGCGGCCTAAGGTTAGGAAAGTGCGAGTAGGTAGCCGGTCACGCATAGCTTTCCACATGAACATTTGAATCATTTTAGGGCAGGTTAAAGCCTAAATCCATTGCCAATCTTGAGCTTTAAATGGGGCTTTCTGCTTATAGAAGAGGTATTTGGATGCAGATTTCACGGAGCACGTGCCATTATCGTGGGGCCACTCGAGTGTATCCGGGAAACACGTGAATTGTGCAATAGGAATCCCCTGAATAAGGTTCTGCAGCTGGGAGGGAAGTGGGAAGGTAAGTGCATTGAAGTTCCAAGTGTGGTGGGTCCGCAAGGAGCTAACCGTTGATCCTCGTCTTGGAGATGGATAGGGCCTTCAATGTAGCTATGGAGATTTCCCTGAGGCAGCCACTGGTCCTTCCAAATCCGAATAGTTTGCCCATCCCCGACAATCCACCGCAAACCGTCCAGTAGTAATTTAATACCAAGCAAAAGTGATTGCCAAATATGTGACCCTCTTGTACGTCTAGTGTTGGTAAAAAGTGTTGTGTGGGGGAAGTATTTGACTTTGAGAACCTTTGCCCAGAGCATATTGGGATTGGTATATAGACACCATGCCTGGTTCATGAGAATTGCTTTATTCTGATGGCGGGCTGAGGGTATACCCAATCCTCCCGCCTCCTTTGGTAAGGTGACAGTTTCCCAATTGACCGTGTAACAGCCCCGTCGAGCAGTGGTATCTCCCCATAAGAAGTTGCAGTTTAGTTTGTCAATTTGGTGACTTATCTTTTGGGGGAGGAGCGTGGTTTGCATAGCGTAGATAGGGATGGATGTCACAGTTGCTTTAATGAGGGTAGCCTGACCAGCCATTGTCCGGTATTTTGCTTGCCAGCCTTCAATACGTTTCTGGATTTTTTCCACTAAAAATTGATAGGAGTTAGTTGTTCTGCGCGTAGTGAAAATGGGAGTTCCAAGATATGTGCCAATACGATCAGTGGGTGGTATGCCAAAAATGCCGACCACCTGGTCTTTTAAGCGTCTAGGGATACGAGGGGAGAACCAAATTCGTGATTTGTTGGCACTTATTATCTGTCCCGAAGAGGCACAGAAGTTTTGCAGAATTATATTTAAATGTCTGCAATCTCTATCCGTGGCTTTGGTGAAAAGAAAAATATCATCTGCGAAAAATAAATGGGAGAAGCGGACCCGACCCTTGAAAGTCATTGGATGAATAAGTTTATCTCGGACCGCCTCTTCCAGTCGGATAGACAAACGCTCTAAACATAGGATGAAAAGGTATGGGGACAGCGGGTCCCCCTCGTATCCCTAGACGCTTAATTATATTTATTTTCTATGAATTGCATCTTTTTCAATCATCTTGATTTAACTCCTAGGATGTTACAGGGAAAATAAAAGAGAAAGAAAAAAAGGGAAAAGAATGACAAAGAAAAAAGAGAGAAAGAATGATAAAGGTAAAGAAAAGAGGGAAAAGTAAAAGAGAGAAAAGCAAGCATAAAAGACAGACAAAAATTGATAAAGCTAAAGAAAAGAGGGAAAAGAAAGAGAGAGAAAAGCAATCGTAACATTTTTTTCAAAAAAAGAGATGCCTGATTGTCCTTTTTATTAATATTGTATACAAAATATTGTATACTTTTATTATTATTATTATTATTATTAGCGGTAATTTTGAAACAGTACGTTGGTATTGACTGATATCGAAATAGATTATTCTACTGGCCAAATCGTTACGGCCTCGGGTACAAAATTGACTCCCTTGGTTCACTTCACAACTTATTTCACTAAAATATTCAAATTATGTTCACCATCCATAATTAGTGTCCGTTTGACACCACTTATTTTTACCTATTTATTTTACTATTCATCTTATTTTTACTATTATTTATGGGTTCCACTATATTTTTTGGTACTATTCATGGGTCTCACTATACTATTTCAGCTAATTTTTACCTTTATCTACAGTACTTTCAGTAAAAAGTTTTCAATTTTAGCAAAATAAGCGAATCCCAAACAGACCCTAAGTATTTTTATTTTTTATTTTTTAAATATTTACAAGGTACCTACTAATTCCTTTTTCAATTTGAACATAAGACCAACATCTAAATACCCTTACTTATAGAGGCATTCATGTTAATTATTATTATTATAAAAAGTATATGGTTAGTTTAATATTTTATCTCAGAGAATTTTTTTTTCTCAATATTTTTTTTTCTTGAAGTTTTCCTTTCTTTTTAAATCTATATTCTCAATATTATGTCCATTCAGTTTTTTCTACATTTTGCCATAAGAGAAGGGTGAAATTTGAATTTGAAAAGAGTTTGATCCATGAGAGATATCTCTCCTAATAACTATATGGATGACAACTCTCTTAATGCATGGGATCCACATTATGTGAGAGTAACAATGAAAGGGTGTGATTGCTGCTATGAGGCCCTAGTTCGAGCCTGGGCGGGTACCTGGGGAGGAATGTGGGAATACTCTTGCAGCTAGCCCTCAGTTGCCAACTCTCTCGTGGTGCTAGGGTGAGGTCTGTGATCACCCCAAATCATAGTAGCTATGGCTCAATCCAATATTCCCTAATGGGGGTGCCCCTATGATCACACCCAGGGCCCTACCCCCCCCCCCCCCCTTATCCTTCATCAAAAAGATAGTATGCAACTTTTATTGAAAGTAAACTCAATAAAATAAATATTACTTAATATTTTGAAAATCTAACAATAATATTGCATGTTTTTTATATTCTTAATATATATTTTAAATTTTGTGTCAATCGCATATTCTTTACTATATAATATATAAACTTATATTTTATGCATAATTTTAAATTACAAAAACTTTTAGTTTAAACAATTTATTGATAACATAACTATTGATATTTAATTTTATAGAAACTTTGCAAGAATAGATAATATAAGAAGAAGATGTAGTCTAATAGTAAATTTGTCAAAATTTATTTCAAATAAAAAGATATTAAATAAAGCTATAATTTAAAATTATAATTAATTTTATAGTTAAACTTTGTCTAATTCACAACTGGTTGATTAAATAATGTCAAAAATGGTCAAAAGTTATAAAGCAGTTGAACTGGTGAAGTCATGAAGGCATAAAGTGAGGGTTTGGATAGAGCTATTAGTTGCGGTGCGTTTTCTCCTGCGCGTTTTCTCTTCTTTTTTTTTTTCTTTTTTTTTTGGCCCGCTTTTGCTGACTTTGTGGGACAAAAAATACTGTTCATGACAGTGCGTGCACTCTTCACGCACTGTTCATGCACTGTTTACGCAATAAAAAATATTAAAAATTGGTCTCACGGCACTATTCACTCATTTAAAAATTATTTTGCTACAGTGTTTTCAGTAACAATCAATTTTTAGCAACTTTCAGCAACAATAAATTGTATCCAAACGGACCCAAAGACTTAAAAGCCAAAGTGGGCAAGTGGTGTGAAATACCTCAAAAGAAGATAAAGTGCAAAGTGTTGATTGAACAATGGCAAAATGGTCAAAAGTTACAATAATGCAAGACTTAGAAGTATTAAAGTATGGGTTGTGTTAAGGGGCACCGTGCGGTGCCCGTTAAGCACACCTCTTTCTGACACAATTTTTGTTTCTTTTTCTAATTCATGTTACTTTTTCCGTTTTGTAGGTACAATTACAGATTTTTTTTTTTTTTTTTTCTGACAAATTTTTTTTTGTCTTTTCTGCACTTAACCAGCACCAAGCAGTGCTGGTTAACATTCTCCTTAAAGTACTAAAGGGTTTGATTTTTATTTTTGGTCTGTCCTAGCTACATGCATGATTGAGTTTGGGAAAACTACATGGATTAATTGAAAGGAGTCACAACTTCTAGCTTAGATCAACCCATGAGTTTTTCTCTCTTAATCATTAAGATAAATTGATGGATTAGTCAATAATATAAAAATGGATAAAAGATCAAAATATAATTCCAATTTTTTGTAAGAAGACAAGAGATTGATTAGAGCAGAAAGTGCCCCATGTGAAATTGTCGTTACAAACCTAGCTGGAAAAAAAAAAAAAAAAAAAAAAAAAAAAAAGTCCTGCAAATCCGATGACCCTGAGAACCACTTCTTAAAAGACAACTCCCGGAAAAAGACCTATGCTGAGGTGACCCAGGAAACGAGCATGCATGACTTTTGGTATGAAGCTGATGATGAACTAGTGGACGGACAACCAGTACAAGAGAGCGATAACGATGACCAGCCGGAGATGGAAGAAGCTCATACCACTACCGAGGACGTTGCATGTGAGGAGGCTTGGGAAATCAAGATTACCACCGATTTGAAGCGCAAAATGGCTGGACCATGGCAAACAAGTATCATCCTCAAACTCATGGGTAGACAGCTTGGATATCGAGCACTCCAAACCAGGTTAGCGGGTATTTGGCGCCTGGCAGGTAAGACGCAGTTAATAGATATCGGATATGGTTTCTTTATTATGCGTTTTGATATTCTAATGGACTACCAGCATGCTCTTATGGATGGCCCATGGTTTGTGGGCGAGCAATATCTACATGTACAGGCTTGGGAGGCAGACTTCCATCCTCATGTTGCGAAAATATCAAACACAGCGGTTTGGATCCGTTTAGAACAACTTCCAATAGAATACTATCACCCTGACTTCTTAAAGCATGTGGGCAATAAGTTAGGAAAACTTCTAAAAATTGACGCCGTCACTAGTGCCGTCTAGCCGTTTTGCAAGACTGTGTGTACAGTTTAATATCGCATATCCATTGCCGAAAAGTGTCAAAATTGGAGCATTTTGGCAGGACATAGTTTATGAAAACCTTCCTTTTTTATGCTTCCGGTGTGGCCGGCTTGGCCATCGAGAGGCAACCTGTCTTGAACCGTGTCCTGACATGAATCCAAAGCACCCACCTGGCCAGGCGCCACATGGCGAAGCCGAGAAGCCGGACATGGAGAATAACCATTCTCCATGGAAAACCGTCTAAACAAGGCGGTCCAGCATGAGAGGGAAACTCAGTGAGCAACAAACATGTGGAAAGTTTAACCAACGTGTTTATCCAACACCAAGTAAGCCACGTACACCTACTCCTTTAACCGACCCACTTGCAAGCCGTTCTCCTACATCCAACTCGCTGACAGGACAGGTGTCCAACGGGTCTGCCTTGACAGCTAGTTCTCCATGGATTGAAGTGGCAATGCAAAGTAAAAATCAGTTTTTACTGCTGCCACGTGAACCTGACTTGGATTGCATGCAAGCACCACCTGCACTCAGCAATACACGTATCACCCCAGAGAAGAATTTACCTTAGGATCATATACATGGGGAAGGTTCAGTATCCTTACACTAGGCTGAACCCTCTCACACACCTTACACGCAACGAGATGGCCCCTTCCTCCGACCAGAACTCCTCAACCCAAACCCCAACAAACCCCGATATCAACCTCACGCCCACTCCTCAATCCTACCCGAGACTCCCAGCCACTCCATCCTTGTTCGATCAAGCATCCAACCCCAACGACCAAGACCAGCAGATGGAACTCCTGGAACAAATATGGAGTGGTCTCTCCCTCAGTCACTCCAACGACGAGACGGTAAGCTATGTGCGCATCCCAGTGCACCCGCGAGTAGCCCTAGTATGGAACCAGATGACCCAAACTCCAAGCTTGCCAATGCAAATCGAACCTCCACAGCAGCCCAACCCTTCTCACAGGTCCCGTACGCATTCACGAGTGCGCCAGACAATACCCCCTTACCAACCTCCGAAGGGGCATCACAGGGCTCCATTGGTAAGACAAAGAAATGCTCAAATGAGTCCTACCAGTGTGACCTCCTCGGAACCACTTCTTGAAGCCGTTTTTCGATTCCTCGATCTAAGCGAAATAAATATGGTGATGTAGGAAAACAAGCCCAACCTGTATATCATCATGTTCTCAAACCCAAGTCTGCCATTTGTCGTGTCCGTCACGCACTGGATCAGGCTCGGCGAAATAGACCCACTGTATCGTCTCAAGACGACCTCAGCGAGGCATCAATGCCTTAATCACTTAGTGACAAGGAATCCGAGGACCTGGGGGGTCCCGAACGACTACCTGAATCCTAATACATCATCAATGAAGATGATTGCTTGGAACTGTCAAGGAGCTGGCAGTGTAGCATTTCGCAACCATGCTTACGAACTTCACCGTAGGCATTATCCTGACATTCTGATTATTGTGGAGCCTCGTATAGCTGAAGAACGGGCTCAAGTGGTTATTAACACTCTCCCTTATACCCACTCTCGGCGAGTGGACCCCATAGGGTTCTCTGGAGGCATTTGGATGCTATGGAACGAGAGTACATCCTGCAAGGTGGAAATTCTCATGCATAGTGAGCATAGTATCCATGCGTTGGTGAAGGTGTCATCTCCCTCCCTATCTTTTTTACTTACTGTTGTTTACGCTTCCCCTAATTTCAATAAACATCAACTTTTTTGGGACTACTTAAGAAATTTAGCTACTTTGGTTGATTTACCTTAGCTATTAATGGGTGACTTTAATGATATGTTTTCGGAAGAGGAAAAAAATGGGTGGGTTACCTTTAAATAGAAACAGGCTTAATGCATTCAAAAATTGCTTAGATAACTATGGTCTCATGGATCTTGGCTTCCAAGGGCCTCGGTTTACGTGGACCAATAAAAACCCAGACTGGCATCGAAACATAAAAGAACGTTTGGATAGAGGGTTGGGAAACGCCGAGTGGAAAATACTTTTTCCCGCGGCCGAAATACACCATCTCCCTAGGGTTAAATTTGATCACTGCCCTATTTTGCTAGTTACGAACCCGCATGAGCGTAAATCTCCCAAACCTTTCCGTTTTGAGCAAATGTGGCTCACGGACCCCTATTTTTCAACTCTTGTTGAAAATAGTTGGCATGACTCTGAAAATATTCCATCTGCATGCTTCTCTTTATCGAGGTTCCCTCGTCGTCTTGATTTCTTAACGCACAAGATTAGCGTTTGGAATAAAAACCAATTTGGAAATATCTTCCAGCGGAAAAATCGTTTGTTAGCTAGGCTCCGGGGCCTCCAAACGGCTATGTCTAGAAAACCTTCTATGTACTTATATTCTCTAGAACAACAGCTCACCCAAGAATATAACACCATCCTTCACCAAGAATATCTATTTTGGCAGCTTAAATCTCGCATCATGTGGTTAAAATATGGTGATGCAAATACCAAATATTTCCATCTGCAAACTATCCAACGACGTAGTCAGTCTCGTGTGTATACCTTAAAAGACAACATAGGGCTTTGGCTTACAGGTGAACCTTTACTACATCATATAAAAGATGCTTTTAATAAACTTTTTCAAGCTACCTCCATTCATATGCGACTATTGTTTAGGAGTGAGAGGCAGTGTTCTCAAACTAGTCCTTTTACTGATAATGCCCAGTCTCTGACCCAAACCCCCCAACCCGAGGAAATTTTTAGGAATCTTAGAAACCTCCCCCCGTTAAAGGCTCCGGGCCCGGACGGATATCATGCGCTTTTCTTCCAAACAAATTGGACCAATATTGGCTTAAGTATTATTCAGGTAATATAAGAGATTTTTGAGCAACATAGCATCCAGCCATCTTGGGGTATAACAAATTTAGTCCTTATCCCGAAGATAACTCACCCTGAGATGATTACACAATTTCGCCCGATAAGCCTTTGCAACACCCTTTATAAGTTGGTCTCTAGGATTATTGTGTAGCGGCTCAAACCTTTTATGGCTGAGATTATCAACCCTTGCCAAGCGGGGTTTATGCCAGGATGAAGAACGAGTGATAATATAATCCTTGTCCAGGAGGTTATTAGGACTTTAAAAAATAGGAGAGGTGGAACGGGGTACATTGCACTAAAATTGGACCTTGATAAGGCCTACGATCGATTAGAATGGGACTTCATTCGGGAATCATTGGAATTCTTCCAGCTACCGCCAACCCTTATCACCCTTATCATGAATATGGTATCCTCCACCCGTTTTCACATTTTTTGGAACGAAAGTCCCCTACCGGAAGTGGTGCCAACTAGGGGAGTTCGACAGGGGGACCTGCTGTCCCCATACCTTTTCATCCTGTGTTTAGAGCGTTTTTCTATCTGTCTGGAAGAGGCGGTCCGAGATAAACTTATTCATCCAATGTCTTTTAGGGGTCAGGTCAGCCTCTCCCATTTGTTTTTCGCAGATGATATTTTTCTTTTTACCAAAGCCACATACAGGGATTGCAGACATTTAAATTTAATTTTGCAAAAATTTTATGCCTCTTCGAGGCAGATAATGAGTGCCACCAAATCGCATATTTGGTTCTCCCCTCGTATCCCTAGACGCTTAAAAGACTAGGTGGTCGGCATTTTTGGCATTCCACCCACTGATCGTATTGGCACATATCTTGGAACTCCCATTTTCACTACACGTAGAACAACTAACTCCTATAAATTTTTAGTTGAAAAAATCCAGAAACGAATTGAAGGCTGGCAAGTAAAATACCTGACAATGGCAGGTCGGGCCATCCTTATTAAGGCAACTGTGACATCCATACCTATTTATGCTATGCAAACCACGCTCCTCCCACAAAAGATTAGTCACCAGATTGACAAACTGAACTGCAACTTCTTATGGGGAGATACAGCCGCTCGGCGTGGCTGTCACACAGTTAATTAGGAGACTGTCACCTTACCAAAGGCTGCAGGAGGATTGGGCATACCCTCAACCCGACATCGTAATAGAGCAATTGTCATGAACCAGACATGGCGACTATACACTAATCCCAATATGCTCTGGGCACAGGTTCTCAAAGCTAAATATTTCCCCCACACAACACTTTTTATCAACACTAGACGTACGAGAGGGTCCCATATTTGGCACTCACTTTCGCTTGGCATTAAATTACTTCTGGACAGTATGCGTTGGATTGTCAGGGATGGGCAAACTATTCGGATTTGGAAGGACCAGTGGCTGCCTCAGGGAAATCTTCGTAGCTACATTGAAGGCCCTATCCATCTCCAAGATGAGGATCAACAGGTTAACTCTTTGTGGACCCACCACACTTGGAATTTCAATGCACTTACCTTCCCACTTCCCTCATTGCTTCAGAACCTTATTCAGGGGATTCCCATTGCACGATTCACGAGTTTCCCGGACACACTTAAGTGGCCTCATGATGATGGCAAATGCTCCGTGAAATCTGCATCCAAATATCTCTTTCATAAGCAGAAAGTCCCTTTTAATGCTCAGGATTGGAAATGGATTTGGGCTTTAACCTGCCCTAAAAAATACAAATGTTCATGTGGAAAGCTATGCGTGACCAATTACCTACTCGCACTTTCCTAACCTTAGGCCGCCTTCATCTAGATGTGCACTGTCCTAGATGCAATCACTCAGAAACAACCATGCATTTACTCCGAGATTGTCCCTGGGCAAAAGAAGTGTGGTGTAAATCCCCGGGTATCTTGCCCTTGTCTTTCTTTCAGTGTCATTGCAAGATTGGCTTCGGAGCAATGCAACTGCAGATAACATCATACTGCAGTTACAACTTCCTTGGCGTATTTACTTTCCGTTTCTTTGTTGGAATTTATGGCTAGCTAGAAATGAAAGGATTTTCAAGCAACAATCCCGATCCCAACATAGTCTTATTCACTCCTCAGTCCAAGTTGCGACTAAATTTCATTTCCTAGCGAGATCTATCAGCCGACCCCAGGTTAGGATTCCCTACCTTATATATTGGAAGTTGCCTCCGGCACCCTATATTAAGTTAAACACTGACGGTAGTGCTATAAATAATCCGGGGTTAGCCGGGGCTGGGGGTATTTTGCGTGACCAATCGGGAGAATGGATCTCGGGATTCTCCCTTCATTTGGGCCTCGCACCAAATAATATGGCTAAATTGGCTGCGGTTCGACAGGGTTTGGCGCTAGCTTGGGATATGGGTTTTAAGTACTTACAGCTTGAAATTGATTCTAGTGTTGTGCAAAAATGGATAACTGATCAAAATGCTACTTATCCTCCTAATATGTTACCTTTAATATATGATTGCAGGAATCTTATGGCCCGGGAATGGGAGGTTCAGGTGCTTCACGTGTATCATGAAGCAAATGCTTGTGCAGATGCATTGGCGAAGCGGGGAACTCATCAACAACACTTTTTGTCTATTTATGGGTCATGTCCCAGTTTTGTTTATGTGCACTATGTAAGGGCTTTGGCTGGCCTCGGAGCAACTAGACTTTGTGCTCGACGGCCTAATGTTGTAGATGTGTAAATTCTATATATTATAAATAAAACTCCCGTTTTCATCCAAAAAAAAAGAAAGTGCCCCATGCACAGTGTATACTGTCAGAAGACAAAGAAATAGAGGAGCAATTTCTTGGAAGATGACAAGAGATAAAGCAAAAGGTGCCACATGCATATGCATGTGAAGTAACAAGGAAGACTACTACATGTTTATTGACCAAAGCCAGTCGACTCCAGATATACCCAATCCAAAGGTAGAAGTTCTTGATGACTGGCAATTTGGCAATGTTGCTTAAACAATAGCTTTTAATTTTTAAATAATAATAATACTTTTGACACATATTTTTATAATACTCAAACACGTATTTTTACAACACTAAATATTGAATAATAACACTTAAAACACTGCTATCAAATGGGTCCTTAAATATGAAAAACATAATGGAATTAAATTTTCCTAGTCATGCAGCTTGTTTGGCTTTGTATATCACTTTTGAGATGTTTAGAAATGTACAGGGTTGAATAGTAGCCACAATTCGTGGCGTAAATTCATTTTGAGTCTTCAGATTTTGGTCTTATTTCTACTTTGATCCATACATTTCTATTTCACCGCATTTAGTCCCTATTTCAATTAGGGCATCTTATTTTAGTCCTTTCCGTCAGTCCATTAACAGAAAAGGATGACATGGCTAACATACCAAATAAAAAATAATATAATATTTACTGTTGTCCACCGTGGCCATACCTGCTCAGCCACGTGTGTTTCTCACTAGCAATTGCAAGTACTCTCTCATATTCTTGGCGGTTTAATCAGAATCCCAGCCTTTTTGTTTTTATCTTTGTATATTATTGATTGGGGTTTTGTGTGGTTTTGTTAAAAGTTTCAGCAGCTGAGACACCAATAGATGATTAAGCAACAGGGCTCTTCGGCGGTATGGGGAGGACAAGCCAAAGCGAGTGGAGGGTACCAACAGAGACAGACCCAGCAAGTGGTCCAGAACCAGAACAGAGCAAGGACAAGCACCGAGTTCGTTGGTGGCAGAAATGTTCGTCCTCTGGGTTTGTCACCATCTGCATGGCCTCCTCTACAACATGCTCGGCAGCAGCAGCACCAACAACAACAACAGAATCTGCATAATGTGTTATGTTCAACTTGGGTTCCACGTCCTCTACCTCTTCCTCTGTTACCTATTTTGATGAAATGGATATTAGGAAGTGGTCGAGTTGCGTTTTAAGTGGTTTTCTTTGAGGGAAACCGGGACTCCTTTAGAATTAAATTGGAATAAACGCATCTGCTTTTTCCATTTCATAATTGGGAATATAGATAGGCATTAATAAATTTGCTACCAGACTCTATACCAGACTCTATAGGATAGCTATTATCTATAGCTCATCCTTATTTGAAACCGTTGCTAAGATAAAGCTTAGCTTATTGGAACTTGAAATCAAATCAATCTAAAAAATTGAAACCAAACCAACCTAAACAACCAAACCTAATCAATTGAAACCAAACCAATCTAAACAAGAACTGATATCAGGAAACGTCATCTATATCTCCTTAGTAACGTGGCTGGCTACGGAAATCTTCTTGTCAAAGTGGCCATGCAAGTCTTCATCCTTAGCAACGTGTCTATCTGAAGATGCTTGTAACATAATGGGTCTGCCATGAGAGCTGTCTTTCTTCCAAACCCAGGTGATAACAGAGAGAGCGCTGGCACCGGTGTGTTCTTGCCTCGCCGAGTTGATGGTCCATCTGATACTCGCCGGAAGCCAGGTCCATACTCACTCTCACTTCTTTTTAACTTTTGGGGTTTTGTTGGGTCTCAAATTTTGTTTATTGCTTGCTTTGTATTTCCAGTATGGCCATGGGCAAATGTCCTTTTTGCGCAAATTATGTAATGTTTTGCTCTATTTCCTAAACTAATTAGAAAATGCCCTTTTTTTTAAACTTGATTTGAGATAAATCGAGTTAGGCCTTATAGTGACGTTTTTAAGAAGTCTATAGTGACGTTTTAAGGACCTATATTAGCGTTTTGTAACTCAACCTCCACAAAGTCGAGTTATAGGTATATACCTATAACTCGACTTCATGGAGGTCGAGTTACAAAACGCCACTATAGATCTTTAAAACGTTACTATAGGCTCTTTAAAACGTCGCTATATGGCTCCAGAATTTTTTTTTTTTAATTCAATTTATCTCAAATCGAGTTACAAAAGAGAGACATTTTTCTAATTAGTTTGAAAAATGAGGCAAAACTCTACAATTTTTGCAAAGGCATTTGCCAATTTTTTCCGTAAATATTATATTATTTTTTATTCAGTTCGTCAGCCATGTCATCCTTTTCTGTTAGTGAGCTAATGGAAATGACTAAAATGAGACGCGCTAATTGAAATAGGGACTAAATGCCGTGAAATGGAAATGTAGGGATCAAAATAGAAATAAGGCCAAAACCTGAGGATTAAAAGTGCATTTACGCCTTCATCAAACACGTTTGAAGTAATCAAACGTTTTGCATAGATTAGCCTGTACTGTTTAGTTTATGAATATGTTAGTCTTGGAATATTTTCAATTACTGTGTTTCGTATGTATACTAAAATGATGCTGTTTTTTTTTAAAAAAATATATAATATTTTTAAATAGCATATTTACACTAATAAAAAAAATTATATTAAGTTTTGAAGAAAGAAGATAAAGTGTACAGTGTTGATTGAGCAATGGCAAAAGTGGTCAAAAGTGAAGTCGGGTTAGAATTTTTATTTATTTTGTCTGTCTTGGCTACATGATTGAGTCTGTGTTCTAGCTTTAGATCAATCCTGAGTTTTTCTCTCTTAAACATATAAATTAATCGATTAATCAATATAAAAAATGGACTAAAGATCAAAATATTATTATTCCAAGTAGTGGCATCTGAAAGGAGTCTGCCATAGGAGCAATTTCTTGGAAGATGAGATGACAATAGATAAAGCAGAAAGTGCCCACTATCAATAGACAATGGAATCGATGGTAGACAATTCACTGAGAAGAAGTGGTCAAATTTTGTAATAATTGAGGAGAAATTAAGACTTAGTTGGGTTGAATTAGGTTCCAGTTTTGTAGGGCTCGCTTAAGACATTGTGGGGCTACAAGGCAATTCTTCAAATAAAGTTAAAAGATTTATTTAACTTTTGGTTTTTTTATTATTTAAAATCTTTTTTCTTTTTCTTTTAATGTAACATAACAAATTAAAACGAATCTATTGTATTACTCAATGACTATACAACTAAAATAAAAACTAGTTCTTGAGTGAAGCAACCAAATATTAAACCTTACATCCACCCTCCACTTTTGACATCAAGCTTGTATCGCATTTAGAGGGAATTTTAAGCATATATAAAGATGGCAATTCAGAAGGACATGAGATATTATGAGAGAGAGAGAGATGCACTTGAACACTTTAGCATCAGTGGATGTCTTGGAATAAAATTAACATAATAAAATTAACACACAAATTAAGTATAATTGCTTTAAAGTTATCAGTATTGTCATTGGGTTATCAATCTTACATATTTTACCCGTAACTAGCCAAAGAGGCAATAGTTGAGAACATATTTTCTCTGATCACATCTTTGTTTGGATAAGCAAGAAAAAGAGAGGGAATAAGAGATTCAAATTAGTGACATATGTTTCATGCGGCATTGTGGCGTAATAATTATTCTTTAGGTTACAAAATAATGTGATATTCAATCTCTATATGGCTCTTCACTATAATTAGAATGGCATCACCCAAAGAAAGAATTGAAGACGTGATATACTGATATTTAAAAATTGAAGATAAATCAGAAGAAAAAAAATGGATTGAAGATGTGATTTTAATTTGGTTTCAATTAAATTGTTGTTTATGAGGGCCATGTCCATTCTTTGTCTTTTTTATAATTAATCGATCTTTTAATATTCGTAGTATAATTTTTAGGATACTTCTCCTTTAAGAAAAAAAAATGCTTAATATATTTTTTTCTCAAAATTTTTTTTTGAATTATAGTAATTTTTAATAATCAAATAAAAATAATTGTACAATGATTTTGGATCACAATTTAAGTATGATGTATAATGCTCTTTCATTATTTTTTTTAAGGACTATATTTTAATTTTAGTTTTACTTTAAAAAAATATTTGAAAGTGTTTTGAAAATGTTGTGGATGTAATACTTTTCTTAATATTAAGATTTTTAATCTTCTGTCATGGTCTTTAAAACAATATTTTGGATATTGTCAAAGAGTCTCGCCCAGATCCAACCAAGTCAGAGATCAACCCAAAAACTCAGTTCCAAGGTAAGGTGTAATGCTACCTAGGTTGTTTAATTTTCATATAGATTTATGTCATGAAAAAAGAATAACTAGTTCTACTTTGGATGACAAAGGGATTCCTTTAAGCATCTTAAGGAAGTGATCGATGATTAAGGATATTGGTATTAATTTTTTTGAGAGAATTATAAAAATTTTATTCATTAAGATGAAATCAATGCATCATGAGAAATAGGTTGCTCTATACAACTTGGATGCTCCTCCATCCATGTTATATAGTTTGAGATGTCTCTTGCGTCAACATGGAACGCTAACCAAAAAAATCCATTATCAATAATAAAAATGTCACATATACTCACTAACTGTCGGAAACATAAATTAAACCAAATCCTTAGCACACTGAAAGATGCTCTCACACTAACGCATAAGCCAAAATTTTGTTTTTTGTCCCTCACACACGCCAAATGCTACAATATCAAATCCTTTTCTTTTTAAGTCCCTCACACCACACATACCAAATGCTATAACATCAAACCCTTGATGTGCCGCTGCCTGTATCTAATGAATCCACTTACGAACACAACCATTTCTATACTTAGAGTGTGTTTGGAAACCACTTATTTTGCTGAAACTGAAAAATTATTGCTAAAAGTATTGTAGATAAAGGAAAAAATTAGTTGAAATAGTACAGTGAGGCCTCATGAATAGTGCCAAAAAATACAGTGGGGCTCATGAATAGTAGCAAAAATAAACTG
The DNA here is from genome assembly GCA_032727855.1 of Quercus ilex subsp. ballota. Classification (NCBI taxonomy): domain Eukaryota; kingdom Viridiplantae; phylum Streptophyta; class Magnoliopsida; order Fagales; family Fagaceae; genus Quercus; species Quercus ilex. Next base: position 57,320,307 of record CM064917.1, on the reverse strand, counting down.
AATAGTGAAATAATTTTAATTTTTAATCCTAATTCAACCGCACACTTAATTTCACAACTTATAGAGTTGTGCGATTGTGAAGGATTTTATGTAAAGTGATGGATTGCAGAAGGTAAAAAATGTATGTCCACCACTCACAATCGCATAACTTAGCAAATTATAAAATTGGACATATGATTGGCTATATCCCTAAAATTATTATTATATAATACTTTTGATACTTTTTTGTGAGAATCGTTTAGCCTTTTTTTAGTGGGTTTCATGGGTATTGTTCCCATACCACCAAACTCAGCAAAACACAAATTTTAAGGTAAATTTGGGTCCCACAATACTATTCATACCTTTAAAAATTATTTTGTTATAGTATTTTCAATAATAAATTTTCAATTTTTAGCAAATAAGCAGTATCTAAATACCACTTAATTCTTTTGGTGAAACTGAGAATACCCCCATAATGAATAGAAATAATAAGTCCACATAGGTAGACTCCATTCCCTTGGCACATGAGGGTGGATCTCTACATGGGACCCATGATTCAGGCTCGATCTATGTTTTAAAAACCGGACCGGACCGGCCGGTTCAACCGGTTCAACCGGGAACCGGATCTCAATCCGGTCCGGTTACTAGTAAAAACCGAAAATAAAAGAAAAACCGGATGAACAGTGTAAACCGCCGGTTCAACCGGCATAACCGGAAATCAGTGCGGTTAAACCGGTTTTAGCATTTCTTCCTAAATACTTCAGCTGTTAACCCAAAAAAAAAAAAAAAATTTAAAAAAACTTAAAAAGAGAGATCTTGTTTCAGATTTAAAGAGAGAGATTTTGATTTTGAAAATGCTCACTCTCAAGTATGAAGTGGTGAAGCCTAAGACACCCACAGGCCACAGTGAACCAAAAACACCAGATTTACTTTACTTACCTTTGCTCAAAAGAAAGTAAAAAAAAAAAAATCAGATTTATTATATTGTGTTGAGAAAGAACCAAAGAAGCCCAAAGATAAACAGATTTGTAATGATCTGTCTGCTTCAGTTGAGGCTTATTTTTTTGCTGCTCTTGCGTCTTGCCTGTTTGCTTCAGTTGAGGCTTACTTTTTTGCTGCTCTTGCCTCTTGCACTGCACATATTCACGAGAGAGAGAGAGAGAGAGAGAGTATTGAAGAAAGAGATGAAATTATGAAAAGCAAAAAGTGTGATGGAACTATTGCTGGCTGTTGTACTTGTACCTCCAAAACGTGTGGATGTGATTTCAAAATGTGTGGTGGATATTAACGTGTAGAATCAAGAATATGTGGAGGGGAAAAAATATAAGTGGGCAATGATATTATTACCAATGGTGAACTTACTTTTGGTTATTTGAAAGTTAGAAGATAACTAAAATATTTTATAGTGGGCTTGTAGGCTATGGGTGTTTGTATATGTTTTTTTTTGGTTGGATTGTGTTCAGTGGTGTCTAAAAGTTGGTCAGCCAAAGTTTAATGTTTTACTATTGTTTAATTTTTTAGTTAAAATGATCAATTATAAAATTATTTATTTATTTTTATAATTATTAATTTTATAATTATTAATTAAATTATTTATGACGTCACCGGTTCGACCATCGGTCGGACCCCGGTCGGACCAAAAAACCGGTAACCAGTCCCTTTTTCGGTTCTTTCACCGTACCGGTTTTTAAAACCATGGGCTCGATTTTTGCGTGAAAGGGGGATGAGCCTGTTGAGTGCCAATAATTTTTGAGATGATGGCAAGAGAAAAGCAATAAAAGCCAATAAGTGCTATTTATGTGCACATTATTTGGCCAACTTATTTAAAGGAGGGACAAAAAATTAATTTTAAACAAATTAGATGAGTTAGAATATAAAATGTAAAGCGTTTATTAAACAGAGCAAGGCTTCCATCTTATGCACAACTGATAAGATTAGGGGTGTTTGCGGTGCGGTGCGGTGTGGTTTTGGGTCATTTTTAGCACCGCACTTTGCAGTGCAGTTTAGCTAAAATCATAATTGCACCGCACCTTGTTTTTGCGGTCACATGTGCGGTGTGGTGTGGTGCGGTTTAGAGTTTAGCCAAAATCATAACCGCACCGCACTTCATTTTTGCGATCACATGTGCGATACTATGTATAAAATGCGGTTTGAGGTCAGTATATTTTTTAAATTTTAGGCTTTTCCCACTCAGCCCAAAACTAATTTTTCCTTTTTTAGGCAAAGTTTTAAATTATTGAGCTAGTTTTTCTTTATTTTGGGTTGGCTTTTCTGGTCAACACTATCTAGAGTTATTAAACCTTTTTTTTTTTTTTTTTTAAACTAGGGTTATTAAACTATTAATAATATATTTAATATTAAAAATAAATTAATATATAGAGAGGGTGCGGTGCGGTTTGTGCGGTTTTCTTATTATAAAACCACAAACCGCATTGCACCATGCGGTGCGGTGCACTATTACTTGTGGTGCGGTGCGGTTTTGCCATTTTGCGGGCGGTTTTGGTGCGGTTTTTGCTGTTTGTGCGGTTTATGCGGTTTAGTGAACACTCCTAGATAAGATTGGCACGTAGCTATATTTTATGCTGAGTGTTAGTCCTGTGTCATCTCTAATGTAAAAAAAGACTAGGGTTGTGTTTGTTTTGGTGGTAAATGATTTCGGGAAATCATTTACCACTTCAGCCCACTGTTTGGAAGACAAGGAAAACAGCATTTTCCGGAAAATGAGCTTTAGTTGACCAAAATTTTCACCTTTGACCCGGAAATGATTTTACGGTTTTAATTTCCCTTCAAATCATTTCCGGAAAAGAGAGAGCCAGAGAGAGAACGAACCACCAGCGAGAGAGAGAGAGAGAGCGAGAGAGAGAACCAATCCACCCGAGCTCCGATCCACCACCACAGCCCATCGCCGGCGTCCACGATCTTCGACTTTACCAGCGCCACGAACGGACGAATGGACGAACCCACGAACCCACGATCTTCGACTTCGCCGGCAGCGCGAACCCACGATCTTCGACTTCGCCTTCGCGCCACGAACTGATCTTCGACTTCGCCGGCGAACCCAGAGCCCAGATCACCACCAAAGACCGATCCACCGAAGATCGCACCCCACCGACGAACCCACGAGGCTTCGACCTTTGACCTTCGAACCATTGGCTTCGACCTTCGACCTTCGAACCATTGCCTTTGCCGGCGACCCATCGCTCTCTCTTCCTCGATCTCGTCGACGACTCAGTTTTTTTTTTTTTTTTTTTAAAGTTTGATTGTTGTTGTTGTTGTTGTGTTGTTGTTGCCGGAATTTGTTGTTGTTGTTGTTGTTGTTGCCGGAATTTCCTACCGGAATTTGTTGTTGAATGGTAGGAAAATAGCATTTTCCTAATAGAACCAAACACATAAAAATATTTTCCACAACAATTTTCATAATATAACCAAACACTTAAAAATATTTTCCTTTTTCGGAAAATAACATTTCCGGAAAATAGGTATTTTCCAGAAAATATTTTACGGGAACCAAACGGACCCTAGAGGAAAGCCAAATTCCATCGAATAAGATGATTTACAAACAAATATAAGAAAATCTAGAATCACAAATTTTTTTTTTTAATCACAACTTTGATGTAGTAATCTATGAATGGTGAAGAAAAAATAATGATCATCTATGTGGAAGTGATAGGCAACAACTCTCAATTTATCATATTAAAATTTTGGCAAAGTTGTGACAAAAAAAAAAAAAGTTGTTGTCCTAGAACTGCTGAACAAGCAGAGACAAAATTAGGATCTTAATTAACTTGTGTAACTTAAAAAAAAAATATATCAACAAGAAAATTGTTCAAGCTACTTCTAGTTTTACAAAGGGTAAACTTTAGGTATAGTTACTTAAGTAATACATATGGTTCATATCATAAAAAAAGAAAAAGAAAAGTAATACATACAATTCTCCAATTAAATTCAAACACATAGTTATATTGAAATTTATTGTCTTTGAAAAATATAACGATGTTTGTATTTTATTGGTCGATACTTGAGTTTAATCAGGGAACATGCTTAATTTTTGCTCTTTAATAAAAAAAAAATTACAAATTGATGTGGCAATAAACGTGATTACTACCACATCAACAATATAATAAATAAATTAAAAAAACCAAACCTACTTCCAAATTTATTACAAAATATTGACAAATTAATGTAATAATAAATATAATTGGCGCTACATCTACAATATAATACTTTTTTATTATGTTTTAAAAATTGATACATCTGTTTTGTAAATCCTATGTATTAAATTTTATAGTAGTTGTAGCATTATTCTAAATAAATTTCTTTGACCAATCAATTAAAGAAAATACATCCCATAAAAAATAATAAATAAATAAATAAAAGAAAACACACAAAATAACTTTGTGATTATTTGTATTTTTCTTTTGAAAAATTCAAATATTTTAGTTATATTTCCCATAAATTACCAAACAAATAAAATTTCTATATATTATCTATTTATATATTTAATATTTTGGAATTAAAAAACTGATTAATATTACCAAGGATAAATAATTTAAAAAAAAATCGATTTTTTTTTTTAACTTTGGATCACAAACAACTTAACAACAAAAGTCATTTGAATAAAGAAAAAATAACCGTTTCTAAAATTAATTACCAATGGAAAAAATTAAAATTAATAATTAAAAACAACACACCTTTTTTTTTTTTTTTTTTGGGATAATCAAAACAACACACCTTACTAACATATTTGGTCTTATAATTAGTCACATAAATGTGACGCCTATCCTTTTTATTTATTTATTTATTTATTGTTTGGGTTCTTTCACATATTTTTTGAACAGGAAATTCTTTAAACTTTCCTTATCATTTTTTTTTTCTTTTTTCTTTTTATTGAATATGAATTTTGAAAATTTAATAGTTAGATTGCATATTCTTTATGTTCTTAACATGCATGTCAAATTTCATTTCAATCCGGTGTTATTTATTATTCGAGCAATAAACTTATTTTTTTATGCATAATTCTTTATCACAAAAGCTTAAAATCTAAATATGACATTATTGACATAGTTATTGATCTATAATATTTTTGAAATTTTACAAGCAAAAAGAATATGACAAGCATATGTAATCTAACCATTGGGGCTGTTTGGTACCCGCTTTTAAATAACAATTTTTAGCGTTTAAATGATAATAACACTTTTGACATGTATTTCTATCACATTCAAACACATATTTCTACAACACTGAAAACTAAACAATAATACTTAGGGCTCGTTTGATAACGTTGTTCTAGTAATGTTGTTTGTATTTTTTAGAAATACGTGTGAGTGAAAAAATATATGAAAATACGTGTAATATTATTTAAAAATTAAAAATTGTTATTTAAATAATGGTACCAAACAACTCGTTACCAAATAGGCCATATTTTTAAAATTCACATCTTATCAAAAAAAAATAAGAGATGGGTTTAAAAAAAAACTTATATATATATATATATATATATATTATTTTTTAGAGGAATAACTTTATATTTTTGGGGAATATAAATAATAAATCTTCCCTCAAAAATAAAGAAACAAGAAATTCAAGGGGGGCCATGGGCCATAGGCCATAGGCCCCTTCGTGTAGCTGTGGGTCCGTCGCTGCAAACAAGCTTAGCCACAAGCGCATAGTCAGCAAAAGACGATGTAGACAAGTGCATGTAAAGTTCTTGAAAAGAAGATAAAGTGAAAACTATTTGATTGCATAATGCCAAAAACGGTCAAAAGTTACAATAATGCAAGGCTGAAAAGTATTCAAGCATGAAGGTGAAGTTGGGTATGATTTTTTTTTTTTTTTGGTCTGTCTTCGCTGCATGGTTGAGTTTGGGTTTGACCTTAACATATTAAGGTCAATATTGGATCAAATTAAAACTAGCTGGATTAATTAAAAGAAGTCTGATATAGATGCTCTTCAAGGTTGCCAAAAGAAAAATTAAAAATAGCGGCAAGTACATAATACACCTAGCATACTCTGTCTATGTCATTGTCATACCAGAAGTTTTTGAATGAGAGAAACTTCGCTAAATCAATACTAGTAAATCTTTCTACGAAAGGCATTATAAACACAACTTATTCCTAGTAACAGAGAAGTGAGAACATTCTAATGCAATAGCTCATGTCATGAGCAGCTAGGGATGAACGCAACTTGAGCTGCCATGAGGGATATGTAGCAAGCATTAATCAACAGAAGGATATGAATAGTCACCATCTTAAAGGTTTCTTAGCACCAAAATAATGAAAACAAAAAGTAATACGTTGGTTTAATGTAAACTGTATAATTCTTATGGTCAGGTGGGTATTCGGTTAGAGCAGTTACTGAGCTCATAGCTTGGGTTAACCATGTCTAACTTGCACATGGAATGTTCCTGATTTTTTTTCCCTGTTACATTAGCAATAGGTCATCATGGTGAAGAACGGGGCTTTTTAAAGCAAATAAGATCAAACAGGGTAACTGCTATTGCACACAAACTAATCCGAGTCTGAACACACGCTAATCTACACAAATTTCCTTTCCACTCTTGAAACCAAACAATGAAAATCTCTTCCTCTCCCTTCCTTTCTTTTTCCTTCCGCCAATCCAAACATATTGTAAAAGGATTATGCCTTGAAGTCACGATTCAACACAGTTTAGTATACACGCCCCAAAACTACGTACAAAACTAGTGCCTTGAAGCCAGACTTTGTGACTTCAAAATACAAGTTCTGTAGTTTTAAGGGTGTGTGTGCAAAATTAAAATTGTGAGGTTTAGTTTGGGTGTAATAGACATCAATCAACATAGAGACATGACGAGCCAACGTAGACGAGTGCATGTGAAATGCCTCAACAGAAGATAAAGTCAAGTGTTGATTGAACAATGGCACGAGCGGTCAAAAGTTAGAATAATGCAAGCAAAAATTATTGCACTGAGGCCCCCCTAATGCAAGGCTGAAAATTATTCAAGCGTGAAAGTGATGTCGGGTTAGTTTTTTTTTTTTTTTTGGGGTCTGTCTTGGCTACATGATTGAGTTTGGGTTGGAACTTAATAGATTAAGGTCAGGATTGGATCAAACTAAAACTACCTGGATTAATTAAAAGGAGTCACTGGTACTTCTAAGCTTAGATCAATCCATGAGTGTTTTTCTCTTACAATTGGTTTGAAATTCGCTTATTTTATTGAAATTAAAATTTTTTTGTTAAAAATATAATAAATAAAGATAAAAATGAGTTGAAATAGTACTGTAGAACTCATAAAAAATATCAAAAAATACAATAATGTCATAAATACTAAAAAAATAATAATAAAATAAACTCACTTTTTAATTTGGAGTATATACACTTAAACATTAAGATAAATTAACGGATTAAATAATTACATAAAATGGATAAAAAAGATCAAAATATAATTCCAAGTAGTGGCATCCAGGAGGAATCTGTCCAAGGAGCAAATTCTTGGAAGATGAGATGAGAAGAGATACTGCAGAAAGTGCCCCACGCACAGTAAGTGTACTATCAACAGACTATATGGAATCGGTGATAGACAATTGTCTGTGGAGTACCTGAAAAGGGATGAGTAGTGTAAATTGTTGATTGAGATAAAAGTACGTAGTCAAAATTCGTAATAGTTGAAGTGAAATTACGACTTAGCAATTTGTAATAGTCAAACATTTATTTCCTTCTTCACGTTCCACGACTGAAAGTAGAAGTAATAATAATAAAACAACTTTATTAATCATAACATTAAGTTATAAATAATGTCATACATAATAATGTACATAGTATAATTTAAGGGAACTAATCTTAACAGTTCTTTGAAGCCCACGTTACCCCTCTGAATTACATCATTAGATAGCATCTTCTAATGCCATTAGAAAACATCAAACACAGGATTGTTTACCTTGTGAGCATCGTTAACAAGGATATGAAATGTGCTATTAAAATATATTTTAAACTCTTGAGGCTTTCCAGGGTACTTCTCATATGAAGCCGATGCAGGCTACAGAGTGCCACCTAATTAAAGATTCACAAAATCAAGCTTTATTTATATCAGCATAAACCTTTCACATATCTCTGAACTAATTGAGATGGAACTCTAAAATCTGCAATTGGAGAGCTCGTCAATTTATCAAACTGTTCTAATTCATCATTCACATCAAATCCCAAAGATCCAAAATCTTCAGTTGATAATAGGCTGTATCTTCTTGTCATCTAGCAACTACAATCATAATTCTTTAACATCATAATTCTTCTCTACTTCCCAAATACTTGTAGCATATTTGTGACTTACCTGAGTTCCAAAGAAAACATGGATGAGGCTATGGTTGCTGAAGTTGCTGGAGGAATACTAGGAAATCTGATTGCGCTTGTTACTGAGCATATTAGCCTTGATTGGGGCTTCAAGGATGAGCTGACACGACTTCGTGAGTCAGTAGAGATGATTCAAGATATGCTGGCTGATGCAGAGAAAAGGCAAGTGGGAGAAGAGCGCGTGAGGCTTTGGCTGCTGGGGGTTAAAGAAGTTGCTTATGATGCTGATGTTGTGCTAGATGAGCTTACTTTCGAGTTTCTTTGGCGAAAGCTAGAGATACAAAACCAAATGAAGAGAAAGGTATGTTTCTTCTTTTCATTTTCAAATCCCATTGTATTCCGTTTCAAGATGGCCAACAAAGTTAAGACTATTACTAATTCACTCAAAAGGATTAATGATGAAGCAAAAGGATTTGGATTTGTTAGAGCTGGACCAATAAATGCTAATCTTGATCCTATGCTAAACCGAGAGACAAACAGCTTTATTGATAGTTCAGAAGTTGTAGGAAGGGAAGACAGTGTTTCAGAAATAGTGGAGTTAGTGACAAATACAACTAGTGAAAAACTCACAATCATTCCCATAGTTGGAATGGCAGGTTTGGGGAAAACAACTTTAGCAAAACTGGTCTACAATCATGAGCTAGTGTAAAGAGTCATTTCAATAAGAAAATATGGGTATGTGTCTCCGATGATTTTGATGAAAAAAATATTTTAAGAGGCATTCTAAAATCACTTATAGGTGACTCAAGTCCATTAGTAGCAAACAATGAAATACATGAAAAACTTCAAGAACAGTTGGAGGGAGGAAGATATCTTCTAGTCCTTGATGATGTATGAAATGAAGATTCACTTAAATGGGACTCTTTAAGAAGTTGTTTGTTGGGAATTACTTCAAATATTGGAAACAACATTATTGTAACCACCCGTAGTGAGAAGGTGGCAACAATCAGGGGAACATTTTCCCAATGTCACTTGAAAAAACTTTCAGACGATGAATGTTGGTCCATAGTCAAGCAAAAAGTATCTTCTAATGAAGGAGTTCCACTAACTCCAGATTTGCAGGCTATTGGAAGGGATATTGCCAAAAAATGTGGAGGGGTCCCATTAGCTGCAAAAGTCTTGGGACGGATGATGTATCATAAAATAGAGAAAAGTGAACAGCTAGCAATTCTAAACAATGAAATTTGGAATTCCCTAGAGCGTAGCCAAATGCTATCAATATTCAAATTGAGCTTCTATCATCTTCCATCACCATCTCTTAGACAATGCTTGGCATATTGTTCAATTTTTCCTAAAGATTATAAGATTAAAAAGGAAGAATTAATTCAACTTTGGATGGCCGAAGGGTTCCTTCAACCATCTAGAGGAAGTAGTGCGGTGATGGAGGATATTAGTAACAAGTATTTTGATATCTTGTTAACAAATTCCTTATTCCAGGATGTGGAAAAGGATGATTGTGATAATGTTAAGAGTTGTAAGATGCATGATTTGGTACATGATCTTGCCCTCTCAATTTCAAAATTTGAAACTTTAATTTTGGAGGAGGATTCACGGGATGATATCAATCATGTACAAGATGGCCTCAATTACGTACGACATTTATTAATCCAATATGATGGGAAAACAGTACCAGTAATTCAATTTTCAAGAGATAGTGTTTGGAGATTGCGCACACTTGTTTCAAAAAATGCTATGTTTGGAAACTTGTTAACTAATTTTAAATTCTTGCGCGTTCTAAAATTATCTGGGTCTGGGACAGAGTCATTAGATTCAATTGGTTTCTTAATACTCTTGAGGCTTTTCCACATCACACAGACTAACATCAAAGCATTACCAAAGTCGATCACCAAGCTCTACAATCTACAAACTTTAAGACTTGAAGAGTGCTATAGACTCAAACAGCTTCCAGAAGATCTAAACAAATTGGTTAACTTGAGACATGTTTATGTTGATGATTCTTCCAACATCCAGCAATTACCGAAATATATGGGGAAGTTGAATTGTCTTCAAACGTTGCCATTTTTCATTGTGGGTCAAGATGCAGGTCATTGGATCGAAGAATTGGGGCATTTGATACAACTTAGTGGAGAATTAGACATCAAGAATCTGGAGAATGTCAGAGATCAAGAAGAAGCTAGAAGTGCAAATTTAGAAAAAAAGTTGAAAATACACAAATTGAGATATTTTTGGAGTAGGCACAGAGAAGACAACCACCATAATGATGAAGAGGTCCTGGAAGGCCTTCAGCCTCACCAACATATAAAAAGCTTGACAATTGAAGGCTTCAAAGGAAAGACATTCCCATCATGGTTGTTGACAATTGGTGATGCTGGGGTTGGTTTGTGGCCTTTCGAAAATTTAATTGAGATCAATTTAAGATACTGCAGTAAATGTGATAAAGTTCCCACTTTGGGGCATCTACCCAATCTTAGGGTTCTTCAAATTGTAGGAATGTATGAGGTAAGATGTATTGGAGAGGAGTTTTACAGTAGCTATAATGATCATAGTGACAGGAATGTAAAATTGTTCCCTAATTTGAGAAGATTGGAATTGAAGTGGATGCACAACCTAGTTGAGTGGAAGGATAAACGGGAAATGACAATTGCAAGTGAGGTGTTTCCTTGCCTTCAGGAGTTGTCAATTGAGGGGTGTTATGAATTGACTAGTGCTCCATGTGATTTTCTGTCTCTTAAGAAGTTATGGATTTCCAATATCAAGAGCACGGCATTCGAAATGATTAGCAGCAAGCTTACTACACTCACGTCCCTAAACATTAACAATGTGTTAGGACTTGCTTATTTTCCAAAGCAGTTACTCCAACGTAATACAGGTATGATGTCTCTGCATATACGGAGGTGTCATGAGTTAGCGAGCATTTCACCACAGCACGATACACTGCAAACCATGCTTGGTCTTACGGAGTTGATTGTAGAGAGTTGTCCTAATCTGAGGTCTTTTCGAAGTATACAAGCTGTTTCCCATCTTCGATGCTTGGAGATATCGTGCGGCGTTGAAGTTCTAGAGCTTGAGCTAAAATCCTATATGTCTCTTTCGGTATTGAGGATCAAGGAATGTCCTAATTTGATATCCATTCCAGATCTACAGGAGCTAAATTCTCTTGTTCAACTAGAAATTGAGAATTGTCCTAAGCTAATATCCATTCCAGATCTACAGGAACTACATTCTCTTGTCCAACTAGAAATTGAGAATTGTTCTAATCTAATATTCGTTCCAGATCTACGGGGTCTACATTCTCTTTCCTATTTAGAAATTTTCAATTGCCGAAAGTTGACGCGTTTGCCGGAGGGTTTAGATTGCCTCACCTGCTTGAAGAGTTTGGCGATTGGTGGGTTTTGTGAGGAGCTCAATGCTTTACCCAATCTCAGCTCCATCAACCACTTGCATGTGTCGCTTGAACGTCTATATTTGTATGGGTGGGCTAAACTCAACTCTCTCCCGGATGAACTTCAACACTTCACAGCCCTTACGGCATTGTGGATACTTGAATTTCATGGAATAGGAGAATTGCCTGAGTGGTTAGGCAACCTTTCTTCTCTTCAAGAGCTTTATTTGAACACTTGCAAGAATTTGATGTATCTGCCCACAGCGCATGCAATGCAGTGACTCGCTCAATTACAAAAGCTATACATTGTTAATTGTCCCAAATTGAAAGAGAAGGGCGAAGAGTTGTCCAAAATTCGACATTTTCCTGATGTTCACATACATTAGAGATTGACGACATAAAAATGAAGCAATTTGAAGTTGATATACGTTATTAAAACAGATGAGTGGTAAGTTCTCTCACGACTCGTCTTCTTCTCATATACTGTCATTTGAAACCAATTATATCTAAATGTTCCGTTTCCCCTAATTTTGTGTGTTCACTTATTATTTATTCTGTCCCATTAAGAAGAAAAAAATGGATGTCCTCTTTAAGAGCTGCGGACGATATTCAGAAGCTGCATACGATGCCTAAACAAATTGGAGAAGCTGCTGATATTTTGGTGTCTCCTGTGAAACAAAAATGGCCCAAGATTGCCATGATTCCAATAATACAGAAAGAATGTGGTAAGTCTATCTGAGCCTGATCTTCTACTATTCCTCTTGTCTTTTAGATTTCTCTCCCTCTCTCTCTAAGAACAAATACCAAATGATGTTGTATTTCTTTCTTAGTGTATACTCGCTTTCCTCATGTAATTCATATAATGTGCCTAGCCTTTAGGTTTATTCGACAGTTGTTATCCAGCCAGGGGAAGAACTGTAATGCATTTTATGCCCAAACAACATCAGGTATTTCAATTTCATGACTTATCTTTTTCTTTTTCTTCATAACACAATGCAAGAGAAATAAGTTATATTCAATACTAATGTATCCTTTAAAAAAAAAATTTCATGATTGATATTTGAGTTCTACATTATTCTTTTTTTTATTTTTGATTGTTGACCTGAGAATTGAATAATATTCAAATAGTCTAGTTTTAGAGTTTTAGTTCTATTGTTATTTGACTTTGTAGCATAACATAGATCCCCAGTATATACTCACCTTGCTCGTGTAATTCAAAAATTTTGCACAGGATGTACCTGTAGGGTTATTTGGTGGCTGTTATCCCACTAGGGAAAGAAATGAAATGCATTTTTGTGCAAACAAGTTCAGGTATTTCAATTTCTCATTTTGGCCAAGCCTTTTTCTCTCTTTTTCAACACCACATAATGCAAGAGTTATTATTCGTTTCTAATAGTTAGATTCAATAATTAAATAAAGTATGTATGATTATGCATGGTGAAAAAAATAATAGAACGCTTGTACATGATAATTATACTCTTTCACCAACATTCAAGTTTTTTTCCCATGTTCTTTTTTATGGTTGACCTGTTAGTTGCATAATTACTGTTAGTCTAGCTTTAGGTTTATTTGTGTTTCTTTCCCTAGCATATTCTCGCATTCCTTGTGTAATTCATATGATGTGCCTGTAGGTTTATTTGACTGTTGTTATCCAACTGGGCGAAGAACTGAAATTCATTTCATGTCCAAACAACCTCAGGTATTTCAATCTCTCTTTCCCAATGTCTTTTCTTCTCTTTCATCATCACACAATATAATTTTTTTTTCAATACTTGGTATCCTAAAAAACAATACTTGTACATGATTGATATTTGAGTTTTAACTTTTCCTTCTTTTTATTTTTTTATTTTTTATGGCTGAACTAAGAATTGTATAATATTCAAATAGTCTAGTTTTATAGTTTTAGTTCTATTGAAATGCATTCATGTGCAAGCAAGTTCAGGCACTTCAATTGCTCCTTTTGCCCAAGGCTTTTTACCCCCTTTTCCAACATAACACAATGCTAGATTTATTATTTGTTTCTAATAGGTAAATTCAATAATTAGATAAAAGTATGTATGCCTATGCATGGTGAAAAAATAATAATACACTTGTTCATGTTGAACATAAATCTGTACTTCAACGAACATTCAAGTTTTTTTCCCATGTTCGTTTAATGGTTGAACTGATAGTTGCATAATTTTCTGCTAGTCTAGCTTTAGAGTTGTAGTTTACAGTCTTGCCATTATATGATGAGCATCTTGAACCCCTTCATCACACTCGAGAGCTTCCCTACAGCATAAATGATATGGAATCTTCAAAATCAAGATTCAGAACATCTCCCCCAGGCAACAAATTTTTGTAAGAAAAAGATCTGTAAAGAAAATGGGTAATCTTGCCAGTGAATAACATGTCATTGTGTTATAAACGTTTATAAATCAACAATAGTAGCAGGGATAACAATATAAGATATTTATACCAGGACTAATTAGGCCAGCAATTGATGAATGGTTCTCTCCCCCCTCCCTCTTTTATTATCATTTTAATCAATTCCGTAGTTTGTAAAATATAAAAGTTGGCTTTGTAAGTCTTGGTTTTTGTATCTTTTCATGTTTTTTCTGATATTGGTAGTTTATATTATTTATGTCATTGCATCTTTTGATAGCATTTCAAAGAATTTAATCATTGGTTGATGTAGCATTTCTTTTGTTATAAGAGCCAATGGTAGCTTTTGATTTGTGCAGGGTTCTTCCCCATTGTCCAGGATAGTTGATACAAAACCCATTTTTGGGGTCTCTTCATGCAGTGATCTAAGCCCTAGTTTTTTATCAGCCAAACTTTGACACCTAAGCACATTCTTAGATGGAGACATCATACTTGAGGATCTTTGAGCTTTGGCAGAGTGTTGGGGCAACTTTTTCTCTCCATGAAAGCTGAATTTTGCGATACAAGAATGCTACCATCCTGAAGCAAAGGAAGAGGTCCAATCCTGTCCTAAGGAGATGCTCTTTGGTTTTAGCTAGGTGGAAGGTTTTTTAGTGGTTGAGAACTTGTTAGAAGTTGTTGCCATGTGATGCTCACTTTACAACAAAAGCTGGATATTTCTTACTGGTTTCTGCCAAAATGGTTAACGATTGCACAGAGTGTATGGGCAATGTTATTTTGGTTACCATCTGATTGGAATTCATTAAAATTTGTGAGTTCCATCAAATTTCATGTTCTTCTCTTCTGATTTCTCTTTTTTAACAAAATGTATCCTTCATGATTTGTTTATTTCATCTACTCTGAATTTATTGATATTATGGAATGTGAAATTTGCTGTAGTGAATTGGCAATTTCCGCTCTTCGGTATTTGGTACTTTTTGGATGCAAGAACTGTGTTTATTTGCTGAAAATGGTTGCGATGCCTCAGCTGATGAAATTGCAATGCTTGTTCATTCATAATTGGCCCATGTTAAAGGAAAGATGTGCCAATGTAATAAAATTGGCCCATATGATTGGTAAGTTTTCTCAAACCTAATACTTTTCTCTTCTTTGATACTTTAATTTAAATCAAAATAATTGCCTTAATTTCTTCATAGTTCTGTTTAGTTTCCCCTCATCAGTTGTTTTTTAAATGATTCGTTTTGCATTTCTTATTTTAATTAAATATTTTGCCTTGATGTGTAGGAACTAGTGACAACATATCTATTGTGTTCAGTTGGAGGAACAATTATTTTATTATATGGAGTTTGATAGAATTTCATTAAAGTTAGCAAGTTTTATTAAATATAATGGTGATTCCAATTATCCCATCAACCCTAGGTGCTGTTTCCTCAGTTTTATTTTTTATTTTTTTCCTATTCTTGTTGAAATATGTTTTGGTTTTGTCTTGCATTAAATTCAGTAATTAGGTAGGTGCAAAGCTGATGGCAGTGCCCCCATAGAATGCCCGACCACATTATTATTATTATTTTTATTTTTATTTTTTTTGTTTTGTTTTTGACAAGTTTTGGCCTTAAGTGGAGGGGAAATGGAAGATTTGAACCACTTACCTTTGCTCATGAGGTGTGATCCCCAATTGACTCTGCCACACCTAGGCTAGGAGTGATGCCTCACCACATTATGGGAGTTGCAAAGTTTTATTGTCTACATTAAAAGAAGGATGTTTTATGTAATATCACAGAAAGCTAGTTTGTATGTAACAACAAATTTTAAGACCTGCAAACTTTTAGCGTGAGTTGTCATTGCATCCTTTTCATGTTGATATTCTGATATATGTGGTTTTCAATTGTTGATATGATTATGTTAGAATTATAATTAATTGATTAAATTTACAATTTTCTTATAACTTAAGTTTTTGGGACAATCGGTAATTAATTTTGGTATCAAAGCATGAGGTCCTGAATTCGATTTCTATCTTTACTATATCTCCCATTTAAAATGTTAAAATTTAAAAATCTCTTGTGTTAGGCCCCACTTATTAAGGGGGAGTCTTGGCCCACATGTGAGGAGGAGTTTTAGAATTATAATTAAACTATTAAATTTACCATTTCCTAATAGCTTAAGTTTTTGGAACAATCGGTAATTTATCAAATTGCATTAGTAGATAGTTCATCTACAATTGGTAATTTATCAAATTGCATTAGTAGACAGTTTATCTTTTCCAATGTCAAAGATACTGTACAAAGCCTCCATTTTGGAACCTAACCTTCTTTTGGTTACTTGAGCTTTTTGCGAACTGAGTCCTAATTACATCCTCATTTGGAGGCAATTAAGTGTTGATGATGTTGGTGCCTTTCCAGAATGGTGGGGTAACTTTATCTCTTCAAGAACCAAAGTTTAGGTGTAAGGATGCCACTACCTTCCATCAGTGCAAGAGGTACAGTCCCTCTCTATGGAAAGCTAAGTGGAAGATTTGCTAGACTGTAGGAGGATTAATTTTAACTTATGGCAATGTGAAGCCTTGTAATACAGTCAGCTGGATTGTTTTTATGTTCACTTGGAAAAGGAGATGGAAGTAGGCAGCCAGAGTCGTTCAGAGGTAATAAAATTGGTAATAGTCAAGGGAAACCCATTTGATTTCTTCCTTTATTCTACTTTCAATTTAGTATACTATTTACCATATGTTTTGTTCTACCTCAAATTCATGGGTTGTTTAAGTTTTGGTGGCAACTTGATGGTAATAGGGACTTTTAAGGACCTTGTATGTGTTAGATTGGATTCCTTAAGTTGATGTATCTAATCATTAATTTGATCTGTTCCATGTTTTTCATTTGGAAATTTTTTTTATCTTTTTCATTCTATCCTAATTAGAGTTGAGAAATAATTTGTGAGATAAATTATTTATTCTATCCTAATTAGACTTGTAGATGAACTTAAAGTCTGATTTACTTTACTCTGTGAGGAAGGACAAATTGAGATTCATTTCAAATTGAATGAGAGGGTTTTTGCATTTTTTCCTGAGATCTAATTTTAATTTTGGGTAAGTATATTTCTCTTGATTGGATTGCTTCAGGATTGCGTTGATTCTCAAACTATGCTAATTGTTCTATAGTTTTTTTTTTCTTTTTTTTTTCTAAAATATTTCTGGTTGTAGGTCAATCAGAACCATATCATATATATATATATATATATATATATATATGTATATGTATTCGCAAGTGTTGATGAGTGTACAATACCTGGCATCACTACCGACAATGCAACAAGTAAGCCTTGATTTTTCCAGCACTTACACTGTAGTTTCTTCCATTTCCAATATATATAATCAGCAATAACTTTTGTTTCCTGAATATGCAGGGTTCTTACAATTCTTCCTCTTTTAATACCTTTGTTGTTGTGGTCTCCACTCTCTACTATAGCAGTGACTTCAACAGTTTATTGGACTAGGAGGTACACATATGTGATTAGCCTTTTTACGTTGATTATCATTATACATACATACATATAGGTGCACTGTATCCTATAAAAAAGAGCAACTTAAAATTCAAATATGATGCATTTTTTTTTTTTTTTTTTACTAAGATCAAGTTATGGATTTTGGTAAGCCATATTACCATTCCTGTTCCAGTTACTTTGATACCTTACTGCACAATGGAGTTTACATTCAAAGTTAGCTATCTTACACACTGATTGATTGTAGAAATCATTTTTCCATATTTTTTACTTTACCAGAGCATTTAATAATTCTATCTTCAGTTAATGGATTTCCATGTGTTAGCTATGGCAGCCTTTTTTTCTTGCCAGCCTTATTGTCTTAATTAAGGGGCCGACTTGTTTGGGTGCCGAGTTCACACTAAAGTTCGGAGGATAATTTTCTACAATTTGTAGATAAGGCAATGGGTGTATGTCTTTGTAAGTTGACTTTTGGTTAAGAAAAAAAATTTATTACTCAGAAATATGACATGAAATTTCTGTCAATTAGGTCAGCTATGGCAAAAATTGATATAAAATAGTTTGAACTACCTGTACGTTGAAAATTTCCTCAGCCTTTTGGATGAAAGTGAGATGTGCAACCGTTTGGTAGAAGGCTTATCCTTGTTTGATTTGACCGGGCAGAATCACATGGAAACTTGCCCACTCGAGTAGCTGCATATATGCATGGTCATGCTGTCCTCTTAAAACTTTTTTGAATTTCAGACAAGTGGGTAAGTTCTGATTGTTGTGAATGAGGGTTTTCTTTTTTCTTTTCTTTTTTTTGGCTGAATTTATTATGATTTATGAACAAGTTGGACCAACTAGTTGACTTGATTTTGCAAAATGCTAACAAAAAATTCACTGCACAGGTTCTACTCAATGTTAAACCGACACATAAGCTAGTCCGACCATGTACTGCTATGTCTCTCCGTTTCCATCTTTGGTGGCATTAACCATTGTTGAAACTTTCCTCACGACTATAGTTTGTCCCTGGCAAAGACAGAACGGTAGCTTTGAAGACTAGAGCTTTGTTTCTTAGGATTTTGTGCCAACATTTGGGCTGTGATTAAAGGCACGTGTTTACAGAATCCCTTTTCTTGAATTTAAGAAATTTGTCTCGAGATGCTATTAGCTTTCATAGTTTTTTTTTGTTTTTTTTGAAAGTATTGTGGATGAAGAAAGTTTATCAAAAATGTTCTGCTTTGTACTTCTAACCATTTTTAGGGATGTTTTTTTTTTGTACTTATAACCATTTTCAGGAAGATTTGTGTTATTTCATTGTCATTCTTATTCACGATATACTTTATAAAAGGGCTACTCTTTGACTGACATGATTAGTCAGCAACTTTAATGGGTTTTCTGAGTTAATGTATTGTATGCAACTAGAGATAGACTGATAAAAGGGTTTTGCAGGGATTTGCAATTAATTCTAATGTTCAAAATACCTAAGCTAATTGCAAAATTGCCAGAAGACAAGACTTATTCCTGAAATGCTCAACTGTTCTACAAAGAAAAGGAAGAAAAAAAAGAAGATAATAATTTACACCAATTTCCATTGAGTTTTCAAAAATGACATTCAACATATATACTTCAGCTGAAATGACCTGGACTAGGATGAGCAGATTCGAAAATGCTACTTCCCCTCTAATCATTTATAGCCTGCTTGGATGGGATAGAGGAGGAGGGAAGAGGAGTAGAGTAAAATTGATCATAAATTGGCTATAATTTTCAGCCAACTTTACTCTATTAGTCCTCCTCTCTTCCTCTCCATCAAAATTGGCCATTAAGTAAACGACCAGGACTTGTGTAAATTGGTAGACTTGAGTTCGGGTAGTTAGTCGTATTACCATCATGTTAGGAATGTTGGTAAACCCTCCATTTTGCAATTGAATGTTGGTAAACCCTCCATGCGAAATGGTTATTTTATGAGATATAAAGAAGCAAAAAATCATTTTAACTATTAGATAAGTAAGAACTTAATTTCGTATCATTAGAATTCTTAATGATCAAAAAGACACACTGCATGCAAAAATTGACCAGATTGAAAGATAAGGACACACCAAGTTTAAACGGATGAGAGACATTCTTCGAATTAGGGCTAAATAAATGTAATTATGTATGATTAATCATAATTGGTTCTTTTCCTCAACCAAAAAAAAAAAAAAAAAAAAATGTAATTGGTTCTCAAGAACAATTAATTAAAATTAATCATGTGTCAAAGTCCTATTAGTTTAAGGTTAAGAACAAATTTTCCAGATAAATGTAATAGATAATGTCTCTTTTTGAATAATTGGTTCATTAGCTTCCAAAAAGAAAGGATTAATTAAAATTTGAAAATTCCCAATCATCCCTTAGGCTAATCTGATTATTTAGTGGCTGAAAAATTAGTTCCAAACTTGTATTTATCCTTAAAAAGAAACCAGAAAATCCGGAAAGATAACTTTGAAATGGATGAGTTTTAATTGAACTCTTAAGTCTTTGAGCTCCTCCACTTATAAATAGAAGTATAATTAACACACACAAAAATAAAAATAGAACAAATATTTTGGGTTTTCTTGATTTAATACTGAATAATCCAATTGCAAGTTCACATATAAAATCCTAGATCTAAAGGATAAAATATTTTTAATTGTAGTAAGTAGTAAGCATTAGAACTCATTTTGACCTCGTCAGTCATGATTCTTACAATGATCCAAGTGAAGATTCAACTATCCCCAAAGTTTATAAAATTAGAAAGTTTGGCGTTTGGATTAGGCACTAAGGAATCACCCTAGGTACCAACTCCTATGAACCTGATGAGAGACGCTTTGCTTTGAAAGAAAAGATTCCGCCAAGTGCTTAGGTTCGGGGAGTTAGTCGCATTATCATCATGGTACCCAGAGGGGAGAGATAAGGTGTATAAGCGAGACGTGATAACTCGAGTCTAATAATAGATTCTAGGCTATAGACAATTTTTGGTCAATCTTGTCTTATCATTTATTACCGGTTATAAGGTTATAAACGGGCCGAGTAAATGTTTAGCTTTGTTCATTTAATTTTATTTCAAATACAAGCTAAACTTGAGCCCGTCAATAAACAAAATTACATGTTCAAATTTAGTTTATTTTCTTGTTGAACAAGCTCGAATTGTTCATGACGGGGCTGACGAGTTCATGTACACACGGACGATCCCATCAATACGGACGAATCCAAACTCTGGCTAGGTGAGTCAATTATATGCTTTACTGACGAAGATATCCAGACCATTCAATGCAGGCAATCAAACCCAAAACGGTTACAGGGACAACTGTACAATCCGTTGAAGGACAGTGATGGCACATTAAACGGCCCCAGACGTTACCAAAAGGAGCATTAAGACCTCCATAACTACCCCAACGGCTAGAGGCCATAAGAACATATATAAGTCTCCCACATTGCCAAGTACAAGGTACATACACACAAAAAAAACACTAAGAGATCTTTTTCATTTTGTCCAATTATATTGTTTATTCCCAAGAGAGATTCTTATACTGACTTTGGCATCGGAGGCATTGTGGCAGGCACCACACCGGTGACCACCTTTGAGAGTACGCTCATACGGGCTGAGGATTGCCTTCATCTGACCAACTCTACTGACGAACTCACTCTACTGACAAACTTACGCTTCATTAGTTTGGCGCCGTCTGTGGGGACGACATTTTCGTGTTCAAACTCGAAATAGTGGTTCCTTATTCTTATTCCTTTTAGGATGGAGTCCAATCAAGATTCTGCAGCCCTAGCTCAGCAAGTTCAGGCCCTTGCAGCCACAGTTGAAGAACTGACTAGGCCAAACCAAGAAATGAGGCTACGACTTCAGCAGGAGGAAAATCGTTTGAAGGGAAATTAGGAAGATGAAGGGGATAGCAACAGAAGAAGTGACCATCGAAGGCCAAACACTCCCGCCAAGCAAAATTCAGACATTCTTCGGGAGATGAGGAGGGAGATGGACTAACTAAGGAATGCCATCAAAGAAAAAACAGAATGAAGTGTGGATCGAATGGTTCGAGCGACGGATTCGCCGTTTACAATAGCAGTCCTCGATTGTCTAGTGCCGTCAAAATTCCGGTTACCTCAGCTCGAGCCCTTCGATGGGTTGAAGGACCCTCAAGATCACCTAAACACCTTCAAGACAACCTTGGGACTTTAGCAACCCCCAGATGAAATATTGTGTCGTTCCTTCCCAACTACACTCAGGGGAGCTGCTCGAGAATGGTTCACAAAGTTGCCAACATCGTCCATTGATACATTCGAGCAGTTGAGCAACACCTTCCTGCGTCACTTTATTGGAGGACAAAGACCAAAGAGGACCGCTGACCACTTGCTTACCATCAGGCATGGAGAAAAGGAAACCCTGAGGTTGTATGTAAAACGTTTCACGAGGGAGACACTGGAGGTAGACGAAGCCGACGATATGGTGCAGCTGACGACCTTCAAGGCAGGGTTGAGGTCCAGGGAGCTTGTTAGCTCACTCGCGAAGAACCCCCCCAAAGACGATGGCTGAAATGCTCCTCAAGGCGCAGAAGTACATGAACGCTGAGGACGCGTTGGCTGCTATCAAGGACGAGGACAGACCAGGGGACAAAGGAAGAAGAGAAGACGATCGTAGAGGACAAAAGCTGGACTAACCAGATTGTCGAATCAATGACGGAGTCAGAAGGAAAGATGATAAAAGTCCACAAACGGTAAAATTCACCCCTCTCGTTATGCCTGTTGACAAAATTTTAGTGCAGATCAAAGACGAGCACTACCTTAAGTGGCCACGACCACTGCACTCATCTCCTAACGTCCGCGACAAGAGTAAGTACTGCCGATTTCACAAAGATCATGGCCATTACACCGAAGATTGTAGGGACCTCAAAGAGCAAATAGAAGAATTGATGCGAAGGGGAAAGCTGCAGAAATTCATGAAGAAGGGGGAACACAATAAATTTCGAGATGAAAACAAAGGCCAACATGAGTCCTCATCCAGGAACGACGGCCGTCAATCCCAACCTCCTCAAAATGTGATTGGGGAGATACAGACGATCTCAGGGGGGCCTACCACCGGGGGCTCATTCAAGTCACTCAAGAAAACATATCAACGACAAATGAATAGCGTCCATATGACACCCTGCCAAAGCACAGACGAACTGATCAGGATATAACCTTCAACGAGAGTGACTCTAGAGGAGTGAAATAGCCTCACAATGACCCCTTGGTCATAATGCTCACCATAGAAGGGTTCAACACCAAAAGGATCCTCGTGGACAACGGTAGCTCTGCTGATATCATTTACTTTTCCACGTTCCAACAATTGAAGCTGGATCCCAGAAGACTTCGTCCATTCGATTCCCCACTCGTCAGCTTCAGCGGTGACAGGGTGTATCCCAGGGGCATAGTGACGCTGACAGTAACAGTGGGAACGTACCCAAAGCAGTTGACTCGTCAGATAGACTTTTTGGTAGTGGACTGTCCCTCATCCTATAATGTCATCATCACAAGTGGAAGGCATCCACATCCACCTACTGCTTGAAGGTGAAATTTCCAACGGAAGATGGTGTTGGTGAAGTTAAAGGAGACCAAGTTCTAGCTTGAGAATGCTATCAAACTGTTGTAGCAGCTAAGGAGAACCACACGTGGATAGTAGAAGAAAAAGAGGAAGAAAAGGTGGAAGCACTGGAAGTAGTGGAGTTGATCGAAGGGGAAATGACAAAAACAACCAGAATAGGGACGACCTTAAGTCCTGAGATGAGAACGAGGCTCATTCAGTTTCTCAGGGAGAACTTGGACGTCTTTGCTTGGAGCCATGACGACATGCTAGGCATATCTCCAGAAGTTATTCAACACAGGTTAAATGTAGACCTAGAGAGGAAGCCCATCAAGTAGAGACGAAGAACCTTTGCGCCCGAAAGAGACCAAGCAATTGCTGACGAAGTGAGTAAACTCTTGACTGCAGGCTTTATCAGGGAGGTGTACTATTCAGACTGGCTGGCAAACGTCGTCCAAGTAAAGAAAGCAAATGGAAAATGGAGAATGTGCGTGGACTTCACAGACCTGAACAAGGCCTACCCGAAGGACAGTTTCCCTCTTCCCAGAATAGACTAGCTGGTAGACTCTACGGCCGGGCACAAGCTGTTGACATTCATGGATGTATTCTCAGGACACAACCAGATAAAAATAGCTGACGAGGATCAGGATAAAACCGCCTTCATCACCAGTCAGGGGCTCTACTGCTATAAGGTAATGCCCTTTGGACTGAAGAACGCAGGAGCGACTTATCAGAGGTTGGTGAATAGAATGTTCTTCAAGCAGATAGGCAGGAATATGGAGGTGTACGTCGACGATATGCTCGTCAAGAGCAAGGAAGAACCCGCACATCTGGACGACCTTAAGGAGACATTCGATACCCTCAGGCAATACCAAATGAAGCTAAACCCTGGTAAGTGTGTTTTTGGTGTCGCTTCCGGAAAATTCCTCGGATTCATGGTGCCTCAGAGAGGAATAGAAGCAAATCCTGAGAAGGTGCAAGCCATACTCAATATGGCATCACCTAAGACCGTTAAGGAAGTCCAAAAGCTCACAGGCCGGATTGCAGCTCTTAACAGATTCGTGTCTAGAGCAACGGACAAATGCTTACCATTCTTTCAGACCCTGAAGCAAGCCTTTGAATGGACCGACGAATGTGAAGCAGCCTTCCAAGAGCTCAAGCACTACCTTAGCAATCCACCACTCCTAAGCCCGTCCAAAGAAGGTGAAAGCTTGTACTTATACTTGGCAGTTTCATCTACAGTCGTCAGTGCAGCCTTAATACGAGAAGAAGATAGGAAACAGCTCCCAGTCTACTACGTCAGCCAAGCTTTCCAAGAAGCTGAATTCAGGTACCCAAAGATCGAGAAAATCACGTTTGCATTGATAGTAGCCTCACGCAAGCTCAGGCAATACTTCCAGGCAAACCCAATCTTAGTAATGACGGACCAACCCATCAAGAAGTCTATGAACAAACCCGAAGCAGCTGGGAGGATGGTCCAGTGGGCAATTGAACTCAGCCAATTCGACATGGAGTACCATCCCAGGACAGCTATCAAAGCACAAGCTCTGGCTGACTTCATCGCCAAGTTTACCCATCCAGACGAGCCGAGCCTTGCCAACAGGGACGAGACATGGGTGATGCAGACCGATGGCTCGTCAGCCCAAAAAAGAGGGGGAGTAGGGGTCGTCATAACCACTCCTGACGGAGAAACATTGAAATATGGAGTCCAGCTAAAATTTCCAGCCACCAATAACGAAGCTGAGTACGAAGGAATTCTGACAGGTTTAAGGCTCGGAAGAGAGCTTGGGGTCAGGAACCTGCTAGTCCAGAACGACTCAAAGCTAATAATTGGGCAGATCAGAGGAGAGTACGAAGCAAAAGAAGAAAGAATGCAGAAATACCTCAGGTTGACAAAACGCTTGACTCAAGAGTTCGAAAAAGTGGAGTTCATCCAAATTCCGAGAAGCCAGAATATGGCTGCAGACGAAGTTTCAAAGATAGCCTCGTTGGAAGAAATAGAATCAAGGACAAACTTGATGATAGAGGTACAGAGAAACCCCAGCATAGAAGAAATTTCAACATTCGCAGTCGAAGGCACAAGTAGCTGGATGACGCCCATCATGTCCTTCCTCCAGGATGGCCACCTACCCCAAAACGCAGATGAAGCTAGGAAGATCAGGAAGAGATCTGCCAGATTCACAATTCTCAATGATACCTTATACAAAAGAGGTTTCTCCATGCCCTACTTGAGGTGCGTTGACGAAGGAGAGGCCGAATACGTCCTGAAAGAGGTTCATGAAGGGATCTGCGGAGATCATGCAGGCCTATAGCATCATCAGTTGCCCCCTTGTCCATGGGTCATCCAAAGACAAGTAAGACGTGTGTTGGTAGCAGCTTGGTGTGCCACGTGTCATGAATTCGTTGGTGGAAAAATCTCGTCGATTGATCTAACCGAGGAGTATGCCACGTGTCTCTTGCTAATTTGGTTACCTCGCTTCAAATGCCTGAGTTTGTTCCCTATAAATAGTGGAATACCTCTGTTACCCTCTTCATTTATGAAATTTCTTCCCTTGTCCTTCCTCGTCCTAGATATTCGTCTAGAAGCTTCTCGCGTCTATAGCCTTCCTTCGTCCTAGATACAGGTATTTCTCTTTTTCTCGTCCTTAGTTTTCCTGTTAAGATGGTAGACATTGTACTTTCCTCGTCTAGTGATAGTGTAGATAAGGCTATAGATGAGTATAATGACGAGAGTAGTTATGATAGTTCCAGTAGTAATAGTGACAGTAGTGGGGGGAATACCACGGACGAGGAGTATGTCTCTGGCGTCCCTGGGCTTCCTATGGAAGTTATACAGGAACAGCTTAGGAAGGCCTCAGGGTCTCAAGCTGGTACTTCGTCCACTGCCCCTCGTTCTGGTCCTTTAGACGAGGAGGAGGTCACTGTATATAGTTGTGCAATAGATATCCCTTCCAGGACGGACGAGCAGAGACTAAAAAACCTTAGGGAGTGGTACCAAATCCCAGACGAGTTTAACCCTAGGTTGCCCGTCCGAGGAGAATGGTGTTGCAACCCTCACTTCGGGATTGGCGTCTATGAGGCTTACCTCTTGGGGGGGTTTAAGATTCCCTTTAAACGCCTTTACTAGGGAGTTGTTAATTAGGTTAGGTTTAGGAATATGCCAATTCAACCTAAATGCATGGGGACTAATCGTCTTAATGCAAGTTTTGTGGGGTGAAGTATTTGGAAGGGACCGTCCTCTTACTGTGGACGAGTTCCTTTATTGTTACAAACCTTCAGAGATACATCAATCCCTTGGCTTCCATCAATTTACAGCCAGGGGTAAAGATTGTAGGTTGATCAAGTCCTTGGCCTCGTCTGACAGAAAATGGAAGACGAAATTTTTCTTCGTCTCCGGCTTCTGGGCTGGGAATCCTGTAGACGTTGGCCGGGACTCGTTTGGCCGTTATACCGGGGACCTAGGAAACCTTCGTCCTGAGGGTAAGTTGTTCCCCTTTTTCCTTTCATTTTTCTCTTTATATTCTTTTTTAATATCAACGATCAATTAACAGGAGTATCTGTTTCATTTCAGTTGTTGAACGACCGTCCTTAAGCAAATTTTTCCATGACCGCGTCCACAGGGCTCGTCTTCACGTGGATAGGGACTTCCACTCTTTGGTCTCGCTTAGACGTCTTGCCAAGTGGGGTTTGGGTCCTAATCCATTTGACGAAGCAATTGCACACGAAGTCACAGTAAGAAGAAGTAAGTCTTAAGTTCTCAATGTCTTTGTACATTGCTTGCTTTGTTTTAATTCTAAAGGTATTTTTATCTTCTTCTTCTTTTTTTTTTTTTTTTTTTTTTTTTTTAAGGAATGGCAACAATGAAAGGGAATAAAGGAAAAGATGTGGCTGCTGAGGGGGATCGTCCTGAGGGCGATGTTCAAACTCGTCCTACGACTGGGGAGAAAAGGAAGACATTGTCAAAGAACCTGGATTTGGGAAATCTCCCCAGTCGACGAGGCAAAAAGGCCAAGCCCAGCTCGTCCCAGGTGATCAAGCCTACCCCTCCCTCGTCTCAACAGCCAGTACACGTAGTTGATGTGGACTCGTCCACTCCAATTGAGACCACTCCGTCCCAGACCACTCCGTCCAAGACTGTGTCAACCCTATCTCAGCCTTCTCAAACGGCCCCCTCAAATATTATTGAGAATGAGGACCTGGCCTGGGAACGTTTTAAGAAGGCTGTGACCGACGAGGATATAAACGCTTGCTATGTTATGTCTCTTAAAGATTTTGAACACTCTAGTGTTCATGATCCTTTTAAGGTAGTACTTATATCTCGTCTTTAACCAATGATTCACTTTCCTTCCTCATCTTTTTTTTTTTTTAACTTTTATTTGTTGCGTTGTGTTTTTTTTTTTTTACAGGGCATGCCAAAGTTTATAGCTGTGTCCAGGCAAGCCACGGGGTTGGATAAGACGAGGATCCTACTGGAGACGAGGGTCCAGGAGCTGAAGGTCGAGGCGAGGCAATGGGCTGAGGTGGCTGCCAAGACTACGGACAAGGTGAGGGAGTTGAAGACATTGGTTGAGGAGCTGCAAACCAGTGCTGCAGAGAAGGATGCTCGTCTTGAGGCCCTGCAAAAGAAGAATGACGAGTATGGCGCTCTTCTCTCCAACGCGAAGGAAGACGTAGTGGCTGAGTTTAAAGCGTCCAAACAGTATACTGATGTTTTGGACACTAATTACGCAGCAGGGTTTGAAGATTTCAGAATGGAAGCTGTGGAAAGGTTCCCTGACATTGACTTTAGTTCCATTCTTCTTAACTTGAATGCTGCTGCCACTAGTTCTCTCGTCCAGACTGGCTCCGATGACGTCAATGTTGAAGACGATGCTACAACCTTGCCCCCTCAGGACACCCCTAATGTTGCTCCCTCTACTTGAAAGATTTTTTCAATGTATTTCTATTTGGTCCATTTTGTGACCTTTATGTAATTTCAATACATTCGCCTCGTCCAAGGTTTTAGGACGAGGTTTTAAACAATTATCTTAGTTTATTTTGCAAGGATTTTTTTTTTTTTTTAACCGTTAGATATACACTCTTGACTCGATATTATTTTCTTGTGGCATATGTATGGACGAGTTTTATTTATTTTGTTTGCTTGACTTCGTCCATCTTTTATATATATTTGCCTACCATTTTCATTAGAATTTCAAATGTAGTTCATCCATGTGAAATGGTAACAATCAACATTACTGGTCTAAGGACCTGTTGAAAAATGATAAGAACCAGCCTGCCTTGTTCATGGACTTGGCTGATTTTTATACTTTGAAGTTTTAAGGCTTTTCATTTTACTCATCCATGGACTGGATTGTTTTAACAAAAGCCTTAACAGGATTGAAATATAGCCATACATTTCTTTCGTCCATGGCTTAATATGCACTCGTCTATGCATTCTTGCCCATGAATTAGACGTATTGTGCTTTACTTCGTCCATGGTATGGACGAGTATGTTTGGGATTTAATCGCAATTAGCTTTAATTACTGGCTTTGCTTCATCCTCTGATTTGGACGAGCATGCCTTGATGTTTTTCCCTTAGGAAAGCTTGTCATTGTATTCCTACATTCAGAGAATTGTCTCATGTTTTTCAAACTTTTCAAGGGTAAACTTCAAACAAACGTAGTATGGGAATCAGTGAATTACACAACATTATGTACATTCCATGAATACCATTCATATCATAAGTATTGTTCATAGACGAGGCAGACACCTTAGAGGCCAATGCCTTTATTTAAACATAAACTATAATGTCGTCCACAAATTTAACATAATAAAGCCACACCAAATAACATGATAATAAAGTTTTTAATTGCTGAGCTCGTCCAAAGTCATGCTCCCCCAGACTGTCATTCTACTGATAGTACTTCCTCAAGTGCTCCACATTCCAAGGATGCTCCAACTTCCTCCCATTAAGGGCTTCTAAGTAATAGGATCCTTGCCTTTTGCAGTTGACGACTCTGTAGGGGCCTTCCCAATTTGGTCCCAACTTCCCATGAGCTGGGTTCTTTGTTGCTAAGGAAACCCTTTTTAGGACGAGGTCCCCTATGTTGAATCGCCTTGGCTTTACCATTGCATCATACCGCCTAGCCATAAGGTTTTTATACCTTGCCATCCTTTGCTCAGCGTCCGTCCTTACCTCATCTATCAAATCGAGGTTCAGACGTAGTTGTTCCTCATTAGCTTTGTCCTGGTAGGTTGTCGCCCTATGATTGGCCACGTGCACTTCCGCGGGTATAACTGCTTCAGTTTCATACGCTAGCTTAAAAGGAGTTTCTCCCGTAGGAGTTCTCACTGTCGTTCTATATGCCCACAGAACACCTGGAAGCTCATTTGGCCATACTCCCTTAGCCTCCTCAAGCCGAGTCTTGATTATTTTCAACAAGGATCGGTTTGCAACTTCTGCCTGGCCGTTAGCTTGCGGGTGGGCTGGTGAGGAGTAGTGATTTTGAATTCCAAAGTGTATGCAAAAATCTTTGAAAATTGCATTGTCAAATTGCCGTCCGTTGTTCGATACCAGCACCCTAGGTACTCTAAATCTGCACACAATATTTTTCCACACGAAGTTCTTGACATTTTGCTGTGTGATGTTGGCCAAAGGTTTTGCTTCTACCCACTTGGTAAAATAATCAATACCAACCACAAGGAATTTCATTTGCCTTATACCCAGTGGAAATGGACCTAGAATGTCCAGTCCCCATTGCGCAAAAGGCCACGGGGCCGTCATTGGAGTCAAATACTCTGATGGTTGCCTGGGGGCGTTGCTAAACCTTTGGCATTGATCGCAGACTTTGACGTAAGCCTTAGCATCAGCTTGCATATTTGGCCAATAATATCCTGTACGGACGACTTTGTGGACGAGTGATCTGGCGCCTGAATGATTGCCATATGCTCCCTCATGAATTTCTCTCAATATGTAGTTCGCTTTGTCTGGGGCCAAACATCTGAGATAAGGCTGGGAAAAACCTCTTCGGTAGAGAATCTCGTCCATAAGAACATACCTGGCCGCCCTTGCCTTCAGCTTTCTAGCTTTGTCTTTTTCTTCCGAGAGTCGTCCGTCTTTTAAGTACGACACAATTGGAACCATCCAATTCACTCCATTTTCCACCTGTTGTACTTCTGGGATGTCTATACTCGGCATATACTGAATTTCATCAAACTTGTCTACGGCTTCGCTCGATGAGGCTTCTTTTGCCAAGGCATCAGCTTCCATGTTTTCCTCCCTTGGGATTTGAACGAAGCTAACTTCCTCAAACTTTTTTATAAGGCGCATTACTCTGCTTAGATACTTCTTCATTCGTTCTTCCTTTGCCTCAAACATTCCATTCACTTGGCCTATGATTAACTGTGAATCTCCCAGGACGAGGAGTGACTTCGCTTCTACAGATTTGGCCAATTCCAGTCCTTTAAGAAGAGCTTCGTACTCAACTTCATTATTAGTTGTCTGGTACTGCAAACGAACTTTGTGCTTTAATTTGTCCCCCTCTGGAGATTGTAAAACCACACCTATTCCGCCTGCGTGCAGTGTAGACGAGCCATCCACATGGACGATCCACTTGCTGTTTTCCACTTCACCTTCATTATCACAACTTAAGGTAAATTCAGCAATGAAATCTGCCAGAGCTTGAGATTTGATGGCATGCCTTTGCTGGTACTTTATGTCAAACTCACTGAGCTCGACGGCCTATTGGATCAAACGTCCTGCAGCCTCTAACTTGTTCATTGCCTTCTTGAGTGGGTGATCTGTCATGACATTAATAACATGAGCTTGAAAATAATGCCTTAGTTTTCTGGAAGCCGTTATCAACACAAAAGTCAATTTCTCCATTAACGGGTACCGTCCCTCTGCTCCCTTCAATGCTTTGCTAGTATAGTATACAGGTTTCTGCACCTTGCCCTCTTCCCTTACCAGTGCTGAACTCACTGCATGTGGAGTGACTGCCAAATATAAGTACAATTCTTCTCCAGGCATAGACGGGCTCAATAACGGGGCTTTGGTGAGATATATCTTCAAATCTTCATTAACGGGTACCGTCCCTCTGCTCCCTTCAATGCTTTGCTAGTATAGTATACAGGTTTCTGCACCTTGCCCTCTTCCCTTACCAGTGTTAAACTCACTGCATGTGGAGTGACTGCCAAATATAAGTACAATTCTTCTCTGGGCAGAGACGGGCTCAATAACGGGGCTTTGGTGAGATATATCTTCAAATCTTCAAAAGCTTGCTGACACTCGTCGGTCCATTCAAATGCTTTTTTAAGAACTTTAAAAAATGGCAAACATTTGTCAGTAGCTTTAGAAACAAACCTGTTGAGGGCGGCAACTCGTCCGGTGAGGGACTGAACTTCTTTAACATTGCTTGGAGGCTTCATATCCAATATTGCTTGAATTTTGTCAGGGTTTGCTTCAATTCCTCTGTAGGAAACCATAAATCCTAAGAACTTCCCCGATGATACTCCAAAAGCACACTTGTTAGGGTTCAACTTCATATGATACTGCCTCAGTGTGTCAAATGTTTCCTGCAAATCGACCAAATGCCTCTCTTCGTCCTGAGTTTTTACCAACATATCATCTATGTATATTTCCATATTCCTCCCAATCTGCGGACGAAACATGTGATTGACCAGTCGTTGGTATGTCGCCTCAGCATTCTTTAAACCGAAAGGCATTACTTTATAACAAAATAGTCCCTGACTAGTGATAAAGGACGTCTTTTCTTGGTCCACTTCATCCATCCTAATTTGATTGTAACTAGAGAAAGCATCAAGGAAACTAAGCAACTTGTGGCCTGCGGTGGAATCTACCAACTGATCAATACGCGGCAACGGGTAACTGTCCTTGGGACAAGCCTTATTTAAGTCAGTGAAATCAACGCACATTCTCCATTTGCCGTTCGCCTTCTTGACCATGACCACGTTGGCTAACCAGTCAGGATAGTATACCTCTCGAATAAACTTAGCCGCAATTAACTTCTAAACTTCCTCCTTAACAGCATGGTCTCTCTCTGGGGTAAACACCCTTTTCTTTTGTGGCACTGGTTTGGAGGAAGGGTATACACTCAGACGGTGGGTAATGACACTAGGATCTATACCCAGCATGTCTTCGTGACTCCATGCAAACACATCTCTGTTTCTTTTTAAAAAACAAATGAGATCCTTCTTGATCTTCACTTCCAGATCTGCTCTAACCCTGGTACACCTCTCAGGGTTACCATCATTTAAAGGAATGTCTTCCAACGCTACAATGAGTTCTGCCACAACTTTCTTTTCTTTGATATTCATTGCTTGAACCTGTTCGTCTGCAGCCAACATGGCTAGATAACACTCTCTTGCTGCTAATTGGTCTCTCTGTACTTGGCCTACCCCATGTTCCGTCGGGAACTTGACTGACAAGTGGTAAGTAGATGTAACTGCCTTCCACCTATTTAGGGTTGGCCTCCCAATTATTGCATTTTAAGAAGAT
The DNA here is from genome assembly GCA_032727855.1 of Quercus ilex subsp. ballota. NCBI lineage: Eukaryota > Viridiplantae > Streptophyta > Magnoliopsida > Fagales > Fagaceae > Quercus > Quercus ilex. Next base: position 57,287,744 of record CM064917.1, on the reverse strand, counting down.
GAACAATCAACCACAAGGAAGCTCACCTCCTTGGTAACTTGCTGCGGATATGCCCCTACTGTTACTGGTAATGAAATACTACCCACAGGTTGCACCTTCATTCCACCAAAACCTACTAGGGGGGAGCTCGCTGGCCGGAGCAAGTCTCGTCCTAACCTCATCTGCTGAAAGGCTGGATAGTACAAGATATCAGCAGAACTCCCATTATCTATCAACACTCTTCTAGTCTTGTAGTCCGCAATAAGGAGGGTGATGACAATAGCATCGTCATGAGGGTGATGGACTCTCCCTGTGTCCTTGTCTGTGAAGGTGATCGCCTGCTCGTCCGTAGTTCCTGCACTCGGTGATCGTCCAGAGAGCTGAACGCTTTGCACTGCTTTCAAGTATGCTTTCTTTGACTTAGATGACTATCTTGTAGAACTTCCTCCCAAAATGATTCTTATTTCTCCGAGCGGTGGCCGTGATGATTCTTCTACCTTCGCTTTCAATTTCTCGTCCTTGTGATCTCGTCCAAGGAAATTTTTCAGCTTCCCTTGTCTAATGAGATTCTCAATCTGCTGTTTCAGATCGAAGCACTCGTCCGTGTCGTGCCCGTGATCTCTATGGAAGCGACAATACTTGTTTCTATCGCGCTTGTTAGGATCTCCCTTCATCTTCTCTGGCCACTTTAAGGAAGGCTCGTCTTTGATTTGTATGAGGACTTGCTCGAGTGGCACGTTCAAAGGAGTGTATTGTTGGTTCCTTGCTGATGGACCTGCCCTCTTTTCTCGGTCTTTTTTATCCTCCATTCGTCCCTTCTTTGGGCAAGGACCCTGTTCGAAATGACGAGCAGGATTTGTTTCCATTCTCTTAGCCCTCTTCCTCTTCTTAGCTATAATTGCATCTTCTGCATTCATGAAGTTTTGGGCTGAATGGACGAGTTCAGCCATGGACTGAGGTTCCTTCTCATAAAGTTTATGTATAAACAAGTCAGAATTGATCCCATTATGAAAAGCTGTCAACAGCAGCTTATCATCTACCTCGTCCACGGTTAGGGCTTCCCTATTGAAGCGTGTGATGAAGAAATGCAAGCTTTCATTCTCCCCCTGTTCTATCGTTAACATACTGGAAGTAGAATGTCAGTGACGCTGACCCCCTATGAAGTTATTAACAAACAACTTGCTTAATTCTCCAAAAGAACTTACTGAATTCGGGGGTAATTTACTGAACCATACTCTAGCTGGACCCTTGAGAGTGGTAGGGAAGGCTCTACACATTATTTCATTTGGAACTCCTTGAAGATGCATAGTGGTCTTGAAGGTGGCAATGTGGTCAAAAGGATCTCGATTCCCATCGTATGAATCTAAAGAAGGCATTTTAAACTTCGATGGCAGGGGATGGCCATTGATGGAAGCCGTAAAGGGAGAGTCAGTTCTATGAACCAAATCTTCTACTGGGTTAGCCCTCCTCATATTCTCCTTCATTTCGTCCATGGCCTTCTTCATCTGATCCATCTCTTTCTTCAAGTCAGATGCCCTTCGCGAAGTGGTATCCCTTGATTGACTCTCATGCTGAAAGTTCTCCCTACCCTCTTGACTCTGAGTTTGCCCTTCTTCTTCATGCTCTCGATGTGTCTGCCTTCTTAAATTAACCTCTCTCCGTAAGTCCTGATTTTGGCGAGTTAACTCCGCCATCGCAGCCACCATAGAGTGCATATGTTGGACAGACGGGGCCTGCATATCCAGTGCAAATTGGCGATCGCGATGAGGATTACTCGATGCGTCTCTACTTTGTTGAGGGCCTGGGCTAGTTGCCCTTGATCTAGTCCGAACCACTTCAACCCTTTCACGAGAGAAAGAAATCGCAGAACTAGCAAGTTCAAGAGCGACAAATACCTTCCCACAGACGGCGCCAACTGATGATCCTGGAAAACCAGTGGGTTGAAAATCTTCGGGCTTCGACAATCTTGAAGGTTAAATCCTGTAAAACCAAATTTAATCAGAGAAAAGACCGGTGGAGGCCGGCCTATGGTCCTTCGATGATGAAGTTAGTGGGCTGGAATAGAGAGGAAAAAATTTCTAAGAGTTTATTCTTCCCTTCTTTTAAGAAAAATCAGAATCCCCTACCTCTACGCAGAGAAGCGTTTATATAGTGCATGGAATGGTTATTTGCTCTAATAACCGTTCCTATTGTCGAGGAATTCACCAAAGTCGGAGGTAACTTCCATAACTTCCATGGAAGTTTCTTTATCTGAACCGGTGCTTTATCACGAGCAATGGAGGTTTTGATTTATAGGTAAGGTCCAAGTTATGAATATTTGGCTCGTCCATCCCTAATTAAGGGCGGACGTGCCTCAACATAAACATGCTTGCCTCGTCCGTCCTCACCCAATTTATGACGGACGAGGTAATATGGCTGCGCCCATCCTTCTTTCTTTTTCCTAGGACGAGCCATATGGACAATTTTTAAGGTGGTATTTTATAGCATCATCAGTTATCAAAAAGATAAATAAAAATTACCGAGGATTGAGGAAGGTCTCTGCTCTGAAATCTCTCTGGCAACGTGGATTGGAATATATACGCTTATTTGTCACCTCCCACTTTACCACCCAATCACCACATTATCTCAACAGCGACTAAACTCTTCTAATCCGTTTCTACCAACCAGCTCTACCACTTCACTCTGAGTTTGGGTGGTAAAATAAGCTTAAACTCATCCATTCTAATTAAATTCAAACCTATTAAATTATTAGTTGGGTTAAATGAGCATTAACCTAATTTGACTCAGTAATTATTGGGTTTTAATTAAAAACTCATTGAACCCGTATTCAAAAACAAATATACCCAAATTCAACCCAGCTCTTCAAAAAAAAAAAAAAAAAAAAAAAAAAAAAAAATCCTCAGACCCTTCAGGGTTTCACAAGGGTTTTTATTTTCCCTCATTTTCTTGGCCTCCAATTTCATAAACCCTCTCTCTCTCTCTCTCTCTCAAATTCTTGTCCTCGATGATCGATTTGCCACTCTGAACTGCAATTTCTGGTGCCAACCTTGTTTTCTAATTATTAGGTTTTTCAAGTTTTGAAATTTTCCCTTATTTTCTTCGCTCCCAAACAGAGTCACAACACTATTCCTTTTACTTTTACTCTTTGATTTGTTTTTTTTTTTTTTTGTTTGATAAAAAAGACATAGCCATGTGCTAACGAATCGTAGCTTCATGTGACGCCTATCAATTTATTGAATTTTTTTAAAAATTATTTAATTCACTATCTTTTTAGCGTGTTTCTTTGGCTAAGCACGTTGTTGTATTAAATCTCTGAAAGACTTTGCATTGTTTTATTATCAGACGCTAGCTTTGCTCTCTCTCTCTCTCTCTCTTTGCAATCAACTTGGCAATCGATCTTGATTTTCTCGAGGTCTGGTGAGTTTTTTTTTTTGTTTTTTTTTTTTTTTTGTTTTTGTTTTTGTTTTTGTTTTGAAGGTTTCAATTTTGATGTCATTTTTGGATTACCCAGAAGAATTTTATGCTCAGAATTATGTTGTTCTTTGTAATTGTGGAAATGGGTCACCTCATAATTTTATGGGTTTGGCTTCTTTGATCAAATTTCATTACTGTTGAATATTAGTTCTGATACCATGTTAAATATAGACAATATTATCAAACGCAATGTGTTATATCATGTTGTGTATGTCAAAGTGGATGCGGAAGATGAAGTATAGAATAAGAACACTGAGAACACGAGGGTTACGTGGTTCAGCCTTGTCGACCTACATCCACAGAGGAATCCTTTAAGGGCTACATCTTTATTGTATAAGAGTGTAGTACAAAACCTGTGTTACAATGAACCCTAACATAAGTATATATAGGTGACTAAACTCATCCACGGAGGAATCCCTTAAGGGCTACATCTTTATTGTATAAGAGTGTAGTACAAAACCTGTGTTATAATGAACCCTAACATGAGTATATATAGGCGACTAAATCCTAGACTACTAGTACAAGCAGGAATGGGCTTGGGCCTATTACATTGGGCTAATATGTCTAATATATATCTTTAACACCCTCCCTCAAACTCAACGCGGAAGCTTGATGAAGGCTTGAGGTTAGATAAGCATGAGAAGATCACTTGAAGAATGCCTTGAAGAATGTCTTTGAAGAAACCACAATGAAGAATATGCCAATTGACCAATATCGGAGCTTCAAATGAAGAAACGGAGTCCAAAATTGGAATCTACGCGAAAAATTGAGCAAGATAGGCCCTTTTGGAAATTTTGACTTTTGGTCAAAGTCAACGCAAAAAGTCAAAGTCAACAGGTCAAAGTCAACAGATCAGGGTCAAAGTCAACGGCTACATGGACCGGGTCGGTTCCGGGTTTTTCGGGTCGAGTCACGGATCGGGCTGCAGAGATGCTGACTCATCCTAATGGCGTGGTGCTGACTTGGATTAGGGCTGACGTGGCAAGGGCTTGCGTGGTGCTGACGTGGCAAGATGACATTATCATATGACGTTAGCATCAGTTTTTCGGCTCGTGGCAGGAGCGTGCGATGATCACCGGCGCGTGGAGGAGAAGCCCGAAATCCTAGAGGCGCGTGAGGGCGCGTGCTGGGTCATATGGCTGCCGAAATTTCAGGTTCTGTAAATCGGTCGACGATGAGGCCGTAGGAGCGGCGCGTGTACCAAGAAGACGATCTGGAAATAGGAATCTGAGGCGGCGTGTGGGAGGTTTACCGGAGACAACTGCGGCGCGTGGAGGCGCGTGGCTAGGCTTCGGGTGACCAGATTTCTGGGTTTTGGTCGCCAGACGTTGTGGAGCATGTCTGTGGTATTGGTTTCATCAGGCGAGGCATGGATTTGCACAGATCTGAAAAGTTAAGTCATGGCTTTGCTTGAGTTTGTGGATTTTGGACACAGCACTGAGCCATGGTGGCTGCAAGATGCCGTGGAGTCTAGATCTGGCAGACAAGCATGTGTGACTTTTGATGGTGGTGTGCACGTGAGAATCTTCTTTACTTGCTAGAGATGTTTGTTTGATGCCAAGAACGAAGTTTGGCTCTGATACCATGTTGAATATTAGCTTTGATACCATGTTAAATATAGACAATATTATCAAACGCAATGTGTTATATCATGTTGTGTATGTCAAAGTGGATGCGGAAGATGAAGTATAGAATAAGAACACTGAGAACACGAGGGTTACGTAGTTCAGCCTTGTCGACCTACATCCACGGAGGAATCCCTTAAGGGCTACATCTTTATTGTATAAGAGTGTAGTACAAAACCTGTGTTACAATAAACCCTAACATAAGTATATATAGGTGACTGAACTCATCCACGGAGGAATCCCTTAAGGGCTACATCTTTATTGTATAAGAGTATAGTACAAAACCTGTGTTATAATGAACCCTAACATGAGTATATATAGGCGACTAAACCCTAGACTACTAGTACAAGTAGGAATGGGCTTGGGCCTATTACATTGGGCTAATATGTCTAATATATATCTCTAACAATTACTTCTGCTCAATTTTTATATCATTTCTGGACTAGCCAGAAGAACTATGCTCAGAATTGTGTTGTTCTTTGTAATTGTGGAACTGGGTCACCTTAGAACTTAATGGGTTTTGCTTCTTTGATCAATTAATTACTTCTGCTCATTTGATTGCTAGTTCTTACATGGTTGGATCATGGAATTCTATTTAGAAAAACTTTTTTTTTTTTGGTTTATTGTTATTGTTATTATCAAAACTTTTACAATTCTGATATGCCTCTGAAATTGCATTTTACCTTGGATGATTTGTCTGGGTGCTGGATAATTTGGCTTTGTTCAATGTTGATGACTTGGGGGAGTTGCTATATTTGTACGTAAATTTTTTGTGGTATTAGATTTCTCCTCCTCCTTTTATGTTACAATGCTCAAAAAACAACTGAAGCTACCTTGTCTCATGGTGCTCTTACTTTATCAAGTTGTCATACATTTTTAATAATTGGCATAAATTTCGGACACTCTGTTATAAATCCAATATTTAGTAATTCTATGAATGAAGATGCACAAACAGGATCTCTAAGACATCCTAGAAGAGTGTTTATTAACATGTTTTCATAATTTAATCTCCTGATTGGATATTAAATTGGACTGATCGGATGTCAAATTTGGTATTACTAGAATTTGAATCTGCAATTTGATCCTTCCCCTACAAATGGAATCAGAACACTTTGATCTGGCTTTGGCCATTATATCTTCTACCTCAATTTTTCTTGCTGTTAAAGCACGGTGCTGTGCTTTTCATAGACTAGATAGGCTTTTACCTGATCCTTTGTATATTGTTGTTATTATGAGACTACGATTCATACCTGGAGTGAGATGGTTTTTAAAATTTTCTTTTAGGAAAAATGGAGTGAGATGGTTTTCAATTTTTCATTGGACGTTTCCTTGTTTGTTGAACATTTTCTGTATTTGATGTACTAATAAATGCTTTGCTTTTCTTTTTCAGCTATACATGATTTTGAGGAAGAAAGCCTCGTGGAGGATTTTGGCAACTTGTTTCTATCTCAATCTAGTTCATATGTTGATGAGGATTAGGTGAAAGGAAGCTATTTTAAGGTAAAATTTTCTGTTGTTTGTGTAATTTTTCTATAGGTTTTGGTAGTGGGAGCTAATTGTTCTTGTTTTAATTATTATTGGAAACTAGTCGCAGACCCGCGCGTTGCGCTTGTTAATTTTTTAGATAAAATATTATTTTAGTCCCTAGACTTTATAAAGAGTTAAAAAAAAAAAAAAGTTTCATCATATTTTTCATAATCTTGTCTATAACATTTTTTCCATTATCATATATTTATTGGTTGATGATTTGCATAACATAAACATTAAATAAGAGGTAAAACTATTCATTGTGTATGAAGATTATGATTTTATATATATATATATATATATATATAATTTCCCTAGTTAGAGTTTGATTAGTTTTAAGTTTAAATTTTGTATTATAATATTTAATTGTTGATTATTGATTTAATTAAGTGAATGTAATGGTTGATTTTATTGCACTATAAAGTTTTCAATGTCCTTTCTATAGCCATCTCTATTTTATTTCTTATTCCTCTTGACCATCTTTTTATTTTCCAAATAACTATTATTAATTGACGTTTGATTTCATTTCTTTTTTTCTTCCTTCATTTATTCTTCATTACTTTGTATGTTCCCTTGCTAGTTGTAAATTTTATGGTTATCAATAAAAAATAGATATCATGGATGGCTTAAATAATTATAGATATAGTTATGTTAGTGGTATGTCATAGGTTTTTTTTCCTTCTAAATTTTCAAGAAAATATGAAAGGCATTTCTCTAGTTTGGTCTCAATCAATTAAGATATCCATAATATATTAATGGAAATAATAATGAGCCTTAAATATTTTTAATGTATGAAGTGGTTAGGTTAGTAGTATGTCAAAGGTTTTATAAAAAAATTTTAAAAATAATTCCAAGGAAATGTAAAATGCCTTTTTCATAAAAAAGAAATTGTGACTTTTTGAATGGTAGAAATATGATTGTTTTACTTACCTTGTTTATAGATTTCATTATTAAGTTATAAACATCTAAATTAAAGTAAATGAATATATAAATGCAAAATTATATGTAAAGTTACAACAACACAAGATAAATATGTATCGATAATTTTTTTTTTTTTTTTAATTCATGAATCATTATTTCACTGTTTACTTTCATTTTGCAAAAAACTTTACATAAACTCCTCTTTTGTGACAACTTTTTTTTTTCTTTTTGCCGAAACAACTTAAGGATATTAAGACTTAAGTTAACACATGTGATAATTGTAAAACACGTCAGTGATATGAAAAATAGAAAGATTTAAATATTTAAAAAACATTTTTAGTAGATTGTAATATAAAACATTTTTTTCTCAATATTTTATGTAACTTTTCCCATAAGATCAATATTGTTGGCATCCTTTAAAGATGATACATAATATTTTTGAGAAGAAGAAGAAGAAGAAGTAGAGACAATGCTAACACATAATATAAAATTATTAAGCTTGCGTGATTTAAATTTGTGGCAAAAAAAGTATTAATGTATCTATGATAAAACTTTTTATCTAAATGATATATAGTAGTTCATATTTTTTTAGACTTGATTCAAAAAGTTCATTCTCAATAGCTTTTTAAGTCTACAAATTGATCAATATATGGGCCTAGACACATTCAAAGGGTGCCATCTAAATTATAAATTATATGACTCTTTATCACACAAATATTTTGATTCCCCCAATGTATGGTAAAGAAATGCAAGTTTGTGTCTAGCCATTTTTCTTAATTTGTGCTGCATAATTTAATAGTATAGAGGATGTGATTGGATTTAAATATTGAATAAAATAATATGAGAGGAAAAAAGAGTAAAAATAAAATATATAGCAATAAACATCAAATTATCCAAGTCATTCTATGTAATATAATAACAATATATTATTATACACTATATGTATAATGCAATAGGATAATATTTAATCAAAGAGAATATAGAAGATAACAACTTAAAATACAAAACTAAATTACATCAACTCAAAGTAAAATTCTAATTAACACAAAAATTCATCAACCTGAAGAATTGATGCAATAAAAAAAAAATAAACAAAAAATGAAAAATAAATTGAGAGAGAGAGAGAGAGAGAGAGAGAGAGAGAAGTAACCTTTTTTGTGTGAGAAAACTATGCATAGAATGAAAAAGAAAATGTCAAATTTATAGTAAGATATTGAGAATAGGAAGAGTCAAAATAAAGGAAGCTAAAAAGGTTGATAAAGAATGATATTAAGGTAGAAAGTAGTGGGGAGATGAAGAAGTAAAAGAAAATGAGAGTTTTGGAAAGTTAATAATAAAAATAATGGTTAAAAGATATTTTAATTTTAAATAATTAAGTCACCTTAAATGAGAAAATGTTTAAAATATATATATAAGAAAAATTGAAAACAAAAAATAATGACGTGGCTGCTGATGTGGCTCAACGTGAGCGTAGCAACATTAAATGCTACGCTTCAGCTTTTAGTAATATATAGATTTACCTCTCTCTCTCTCTCTCTCTCTCTCTCTCTCTCTCCAAACATTCAATTACAGTGGTTTTAAAGTATGAGATGATGACTAGATATGCTAAGCCCCATGGACAATTTTGTTTTGTAGATTGTAAAGTGAGCAGCATTATCACTTTAAAACTTCATAAAATGGTAATATTTGCAATAACATTAATATACACTGGAGTGGTTTCTTAAAGAGTATCCTGCATCTTGCAGAAGTGAAGACTGCAATGAAGTGCCCAAAAAGGATGATTGTGAAGGCTAGCTATGAGAACAAGGAACTCATAGACAATGATAGTTCTTGCTCTAGTCCAAGAAGCCTATTTGCTTTGCCAACTGAAGGTAGCTCCCTCATGTTGGATTCTTTCAATTTTGTAGAAGAAAATTCTGATCAGTATCTGCTGCTGGATGTGCCATCCAATGACTTGGATTCACATATTTTGAATGGTAAACAGTAAGTCTGTGAATGAGGTTTGCTGGTTGCTCCTTATTTCTTTTATCCTTTTTGAACTCGGAATAGTAAGGGTTGAATTTTGTGGGCTTTTTGTATAGGTTACAACAGATTGTAATATATAGCTCATAATACGGAACTGGTAATTCCAGAGTTTTGTATGCAATTTTTAGTTTTTGTCTTGCATAGTAACTTAAAGATACCCTATTGTAGGGTTGCTTTCTTTGTACTCAATATTTTAGCCAAGAAAAAAATGAAAAGAAAATATATGTATTTTAAAAAAAGGGTGTGAAAACTTTGTGGGATCATGGGATGCATATGAAGGAAGTGGACGTTGGAGATCAGTTAATGCAGAAGCTCCCTTCACACTAGTCAAGTTATAGATGTCTAACAGGCTATCCCAACTTGGAACAGCCATGTTTTTCACAAGGCCGTTTGCAACAGTTCCTGGGTACAAAAGTGTCTTCACAACAACAACAGGAAATATTTCACTTGCAATCAATTGGGAAGATGTGACATGCAACGGTGTTGAACACATACCCGATCTGCATGGGACCCTGTCAAAGTAAAAATATTAATCCACATTTTAAATGCAGCAATGAAGCAATACATTTTCTTCAGTAATTGGTATATTTTCCTAATCAATACAACCACAGAATGAGAGGATCTTTGGTCAATTTACCTTTGCTATTTTAATCTAGAAAGACTAGTGTAATAGACAGAAACCAACATAGAATAACTTCTAGAAAATGCAAAATGAATTTATGAGGCTAATATTAAATGAAAAAACCATTACAGATTTCAAACAATCCAGGGGAAAGCAAGCTTAATGGTATCTATTATGGCAAGTATACAAGCGGAAATGCCACAACAGCACAACAACACGACATGATGGGATTTTTCCTCCTATGAGTTTAAAGAAAAGGAATATACTAATAACTAGTAGAAAATGCTATTGCACTATGTTTCTTTCTAACCATTTTTTTTAGTAGTGGGATGAATATTTATCTTTTAATAAAAAAAAAGGTAAAATATTGAATTTTTTATTAGTGGGGGATGGATATTTTGGTAAATTTTTGGGTTTCGGGGTTATTTTGGTCATTTTTTAGGTTCGGGGGTTTTTTGGTCATTTTTGGGTTTCAAGGGTATTTTGGTAATTTTCAATTTTTTTGGGTTTCAGGGGTATTTTGGTAATTTTTTAGGTTTCAGGGGTTTTTTTGGTAGTTTTTATGTTTCGGGGGTATTTCGGTCATTTTTGGGTTTTAGGGGTATTTCGGTCATTTTTTGGATTTTGGGGTTATTTTGGTCATTTTTTGGGTTTCGGGAGTATTTTGGTCATTTTAAAGGTTTCGGGGGTATTTTGGTCATTTTTTGGGTTTTGGGGGTATTTTGATCATTTTTAGATTTAGGGGTATTTTGGTCATTTTTGAAGATTTTAGAGTACTTTGGTCATTTTCACTTTAGTAGTATTTTCGTAATTTTGATAATTAGGTAATTGGGTGGGTTGGGGTTTACCCATAATAATTGGGTTGGGTTAGATTTGGGTTAGAAACAATTAGTTAAATGAGTTTTAATGGGTAAATAAGTTTTATATACCCAACCCAATTATGCCCACCCCAAACCCACCAAAACCCACCCATTTGCCACCCCTACTCTGAGTCAATTCAAGTCAATGGACACTTGGACAGAGCAGAGAACTGCACTAAACAAAACATTATATAATTCAATAGTTACACTCGTATCAATAAAAGAATCGAAATTTGAATAGTTTATTATTATACATTTGTTAGAGTGCCGGTATTCCCATTGAAAAAAAGATCCATTTTAACCAATCAAATTTATAATTCAGATGTAAAGTAAAATCGTGTGAAAATATACAGAGGTATTTGGTACATGCACTTAAAAACATGTTTTGTTATTTAAAAACATATGTGAAAATACGTGTGGGTGAAATAGTGTGTGAAAATGCGTGTAATGTTATTTAAAAACTAAAAACATGTGTTTGAGTTGCCATACCAAACGGGGCCATAGTTGTTACACAAGTGTGTGAAAATATATGGTTGTTATAGTGGTGTGTAAATTTATACTAGACTAGTCGCTAACCCATGCGATATACGGGAAAACTATTGGAAAATAATAAAGTATGCATATATTAAAGGACAATTTAAGTTCATGTATGCTTGCAAGGGGTACATACCTAAATAGTTCTTGCGGTAGAAATAGAAGCCTTATCTTTAAAATAAAGAACCGATGTAATGCTAGTGAGATCCACTATATGGCCAAACCTATAATCCAAAACAAAGAAATGGCTAAATTTGAGACCAAAAGTTCATATTAAAAAAAAAAAAAAAAAGTTGAGACAAATCCCAATTCTTTTGAAAGCGATTTAGAATCTACTATTGAGTATATAAAATATTATTGAAGTTGTGATCTCACAACTCATTGTGTCAGTAGCAATAAGCTCTTGATTATTTATTATCTATGAGTTTTATTGTTGAATTTTAATTGTTTAGTACTTGATAATTGATATCCAAACCTCAAGAATAAATAACAAAGAAGCAATTGAAACATACAATAGTCGCTAACTCGTGCTATGCACGGGAACCTACCTATTTGTGAGGTAAACTAAAATAATTTTATAAAATCTTAAATTGATTAAAAAACTACACCATTGCATGATTTGCTCTTGTATGACTTAAATTTGTGTTACAATTTGATGAAGAAGCCATTACTTGAACGTGCAATGACTTACAAAAAATTTGTTTGTCAGACTGTTTCAGACACTGCAAAAAAATAACTAAAAAATTCAGATATTAAAACTTTTAAAAGACCAAAAAATATTAAAGAATTAGATGATTCACTGCTTGGAAATTATTGAAACAAAACAAAATATGTATGACTAAATAATGGAGAAATATAAGAGAAAGATGGATTACGTTCAAAAGAATAATCCATAACTATAACTATTAAAAGGAATCAAAATATTCAAAGCCTATACACACACAGATACACACATACACACAAAACAGAGAAATATAAGAGAAAGATGTGTTACTATCAAAAGAATAATTCAGATGTTAAAACTTTTAAAAGACTAAAAAATATTAAAGAATCATAAGATTTACTTCCTATAAATTTAAAAAAAAAAAAAAAAGTATATGATTACACAATAGAGAAACATAAAAGAAAAATTGATTACCTTCAAAAGAATAATACATGGTATAGTCATTGAAATCTGTTAAACATGTTCAACTATTGCAAAAACTAACACAAATTCAGATGTTAAAACTTCCAAAATGCCAAAAAAGATATATAATTAAAGAATAAGTTATTGAAACAATTCAAAAGAGAAATATAAGAAAAAGAAAAAAGTATACAAACCCATAAAACAAAAAGTTTTAAATTTTAATGGGTCTAAACTTTAAACGATGAAAAACCATAAAATAATTTTTTTTAAAATTACTTGAAAAACCATAAAATAATTAAAAAAATAAAAATAAAGTAGAGGAGAAGAAAATAACAGAAGAAGAGCTCATACTTATACTTAGCTTTAATAGTGTTCATGATTAACCTTGCAAATTTGGAGATAAATGATCAACTTTTGAGTTTGAATTTAAGTTTGACTCTCTCTCTCTCTCTCTCTCTCTCTCTCTCTCTCTCTCTCTCTCTCTCTCTCTCTCTCTCTCTCTCTCTCATATGTATTTGTGTATAAAAGTGTAAGGTGGTGGGCTTGGATCGGGATATTGGGCTGTTTCCTACCGTACTAGGCCCGAGTTGTTTCTGGGTAAAGGAGTTAGGACTGGCCCAGTTGGAGCACACCTTGGCCTGGCTTGCGCGCAAACCACATAATGTCTGCCAAAGTCTGTTTATGAGCTCACAGCAGGCAGAGTCATTGTTAAGAGGTTATGGCAGGCAGATATAATATAGATAATGTAAAGAAAGTACGGTCACTATTTTTGCCACAATAAGTAAAGTAAATGACTTAAAAGGCCCCACGTTCAAAGAATAAAACTTAAACAGAGGGGTAGAACAGGATTAGTAGAATCAAAGGAATGGATTTGCCACACCAAGTATTACCATGGGCTCTACCAGGGAAGGGAAAACTGCTCCTTCAATGCAAGTAATTTCAAAGGGGAAATTAGTTGCTTTGAGAGGCTAGCTCTAAATGGTGTGTGCCCGAGTATAAACCGTTTATCTCTAATAAAGGGCAAAGCTATTGAGGTAGAGAGGGGGTTAACCCATTTGGGTGCATGCCTGCCATAAAACACTCTGTTTTTTCTTTCTTCTTTCCTCTCTGTTCTTTTGTTTATCTTTTCTCCCTTTTTCTTTCTTTTTCCTTTTCTTTTTTTCGAATTCCTCCTTCCCCCCCCCTTTCTGTACACAGTCACGGGTTCCTTATATAGAGCCTGCCATGACAGATTTTACTATTCTAGCCCCTTAATGGCCCTTGTTTGATATGGGAGCCTTTTGCCGACCACTTACCGAGTTAATGGTTCTGACTACCACCATTGACTTGTGGCTTTCAGACAATGAAGGTTCCTTTTCTACTCGTCTAGTGTGTACCCTCTCTCTCTCGGTCCCTCATGGCATGCACCTAGTGGTTCCTACCCATGCTTGCCTCTTTTGGGTGGCATGTCATCCCAGCAGAACTGTGCCCACCGAAAGAGCCTGAGCATGAAACACAAGAATGGGTTTCCACTCCTCTCCCCATCGCCAAACTGTGCCCTCACCCATGACCTCACCATTTCCCATAGTGACTGGGTATAGGCTAGTGATGCTTGGGTCATACGCATGCTTTACCTTCTTATTATTTCATATGTTTACCGAGATTTGAGAATGGGTGCACATATCCTGCCGTGCACTTTTTGGCCTTTTCTGGTGTGGATTGCATCTCTGGCAGGCCAACGTTTATGACTTGTCCCTTTCTTTGGAGGGTTGGGCCTTGTTGGATCATTGGGCCTCCCTCTAGTTTGGGTGCTTGCTTTGTGGCTTGGCATCTCTTGCCATACAAGATTGTTGTTCCTGCTGTTTATCTTAATCTTGCTGGGCCCTTTTAGGCCTGCCGTGTGTTTTTCTTCTCAGTAACCTAGTATACTTACTGGGCCTCTTCTTTCACTTCTTATAGGCTCCAATGTCCCTTTTTCTTGTGGGCATCCTTGGCCCATTTTTTCCAATTCTGTTTCACCCATGGGCTTTTGCTAACTCATTTTGGGCTTCCTCGGCCCAATTACTCTATACTTCATCCTTTGGGCTTATGGGTTCTCCATTAGCCTCTTACTCTCTTTGTTTACATTGCATTAGACCTGCTGTGGCCCATTCTTACTTTTCTTCATACTTCCCATAGGTTTGTTTCTTTTCTCTTTCCAGGCTTATTCAAGCCCGTTTTCTTCTTTTGGACCCATCTCATGGACCCGTGAGCCATTCATTCCTGCCATGACTTCTGTTTGCTGTTTCTTTTGGTCTGCCCATATTGTTGGGCCTTTTGTCTTGCTGGGCTTTGTCAAAAATGAGTCTCAACATTTAGCCCCCTAAGCATATGGAATGCTCTAGCGGTTTATATGTAAATAAAAGACTATTCCTGTTTTCTTTTGTCTTTTTCTTCTTCTTTTCCTTTGCGGGCTTTTTTGAACAGTGATCCTCAACTCACATGTATATTATTTATTTGTTTATTTATTCTTTTTGCCACGAACAGTGTTGCTTCTTCGAATTTTCCAGTTTGGCAGTTATTTTGAAGAGCAGCGTTGCTTCATTAATTTCATTCCCCATCCGGCGACTGACCCATCACCTCCCTTCACTTCGGTTTTAATGATGGGGGCATTTAAAGGAGTCTCCTTCCTCTTCCCAACCACTTCTTCTCTTTTCCAAACAAGCGCCTTTTCCGTTTTCTTTTTTCCACCATGCTCTTCCTTTCAAACACTCCCCTTTACTTATTTCGATCCGTCATGTCGCCGGTAAAAAGCCAAGCCTCCTCACGCCGTAAAGGAAAAGGGGTTGCTTCTGATCCTCCCTCCGTTCACGACGAGGGTGAGGAGATTGAGTATTTTGAATTGGATTCTTCCGCCGAGGAGGAGACACGCCTCCCTTCTGATAACGAGGTTGCTCCGCTAATAGATCCTTAGTATGACGTCCATACCCATTTCCCAAAGGTTCCTGACGATTACACTCTACCGACGCCAGGCCGGGTGTGGCTTGCTCTCTGTCGCTGTAGCACTGAGGCTCCTTGGGCACCATTGCCCTCTTCGATTCCCGATATCATCATCCGCTAGGGTATTTCGCTCCCCGTTCCCATTCACTTTGAGTTTGGGTTGGGCCAAGCCTTGGGTTGGAAAGAATGGGTAGACTGAGAGTTATTGGATGTGGATTTCATGGGTCTGCTACAACAGGCCGGTGTGTTGCAGGCCGTCGTTTTGTCTCGTTTCTTGCCTAACTATAGGGATCTCTTCAATCTTCGCCATTTGGTCTGCCGGTGGTGCATTGCCACCCACACTTTCTTTCTCTCCTGCGGTGAGATCATTGTGACATTGGAGGATGTGGCGAACCAACTCCTTTTGCCCATTCTTGGTGACGTTGACCCGGGTATCCTAGAACTCTCTCTAGAGGAAGTGGCTGTGGATGCCGAGTTGAGGAAAGGAATGGCTAAGAACGCCAAGCTATCAAATTGGGTTAGTTCTTCTTCCAAGTTTTCCGACGTTGCTCGCCGTGTGGCTTTCATTTCCTTTTGGCTCTGTAAGTTTGTGTTTGGTTCGTATCCTCATTATGCCGTTAAACCTTTGTTTTTTTTCGTTTGGCTATCAAGATTACTGTTGGGGTAAGTTTGCCATTAGCCCCCATGTTTCTGGGACACTTGTATGTACAGTTGGACATCCTGTGAACTGATAAGGACCAGGCAGGCTCCTGCCATATAGTTACCTCCTCCGTTCATAGCACTATTCTGCAGCATCTGTTGTATGAACGTTGTGCTAAACACTTGACTAAGTGCAGACTTGCTCACTTTGCAAAGGAGAAGTATGGTTCCTGTCTGAGGGTTATCACCGATTTTTGTGGCAAGTTTGAGTTTGAGTTTAAGTTTCCTTTGGCTTTTCGTTGGTCTGGTTTGAAGCCTATTTACTACCCTGCTATTGAGTTCTTTGATAAGGGTGTTGGATTTTCTTGGCGAGCGTATAGACATTTAGGTGCAAGTTACACTTGTGGAGATTTTGTAATGGGTCAGTTTGCGGATACTGTTGGTACTACTCATCCCCTAACTGATTTTAACGAGAGAGAGATCACATACTTAGCAGCCATTTATGCTGGGTGGCTGCCTTATCTGGCTGACGAGGGGATCCGGTTTACGTATTATCCTGCCAATCGAGTAAGAAGGCAGTTTGGGTTGGACGAAGCTATTCCAGATGATCTCTCTTTTCTTGCGGAGTCTCCTACTTCTGCTAGGCCATTTCTGCGGCCTACTGCTTTTGACTTTTAGAGGCAGTGCTTTGCTGCAGTCATTGTCCCTAGCTCCTCAAGGGAAGGTATTTGCACTCCTCCTATGCATGAATATTGGCGGGCTGTAATGACCTCTTTTGAGCAAGCACTATTGGGCAGCTGTGGTTTCTCTTTGATTCCTCCTGATGGCCTTGGCATGGTTGTTTCTGTCAACCCCTGACTATTGCTTCCTTCCAAGTCTGTATTAGCATACGTTAGTAAACAGGGTCGGTCTTCCCTTCTTGAATGGGATGAGGGGGCTAAAGAATGGCGTTGGCTTGCAGGTGACTACCCTTCGGGTTGGGATAGGAAGATGAAAGTCCTGAACCCTCCTACATTGGGCAAGGAAGGTTCTGTCAAACCCAAGTCCGCCAAGAAAAGAGGTGAGGCGGTGTCTTCTAGGAGTGATCTGCCTCTCATGGGCCACATAGTTCTAAAGGGCTCTCCTCTTTCTAAAGCCCATACCCTTTCCAGCGCACGTTCTACCGCCGGCAAGCCCAAGCATACCGTTTTGCAGTCATCCACAGATGCTCCTCTTTCTAGCAGGACACAAGGTAGCAAAAGAAAGACATCTTCCCCTCCTGCCCCTGCCACTGAACGGAGAGTATGTTGTCTCTAATTCTCTTTAGTCTTTTTTATACTTGTTTCTAGGTTTCCCTACAACTAACACTTGTGCATGTTGACCCCATCTCTTTTACAGTCTAAGCATAGAGAGGATGCATTTGCTACTCATCCTATACTTCTCGATGAACCAGAACTTGCGGTATTATTTATTTATTTATTTTTTTGCATTCTTTTGCCACATGCCTTTAGTTGTGTCTTTTCCTCCTTTTTGCGTTACTATCTAATTATGGTTTTCTTAGTCACCCTTGCCTTTTTTTTCTCTTGTTTTTTATCTTGCAAGATTAGCCTGAGCCCATTTTCGTATATCATCCTACAGCTGAAGCGATTTTTGTTGAGACCCCTATCCCTTCTACTGGGTTGGTACCTATGGAGGGTACTCATACTGAGGAGATTAGGGAGGCTACCCCATTCCTGCCGAGAGACCCACTTCTCAAGAAGCGGCTACTCCCCCTGCTATTCAGACTGGAGTTGCCTCACCTGCCACCCCTTTTATCATTTCCACCAGCGATCCCTTTGCAGCCCTTTCTCACGTTGTGAAGGAGAGTTCTTCCTTTGTAGTTACCCCTTCTTCCATCCCCAATTCAGCCACCCGTGGGCCTACTGTAGACTTGTCTTCTGAGGAGTTTGAGGAAGAGGAGAGTGGGCTAAGTTGTCGAGTATGTGCCTCTTTTTTCCTCCTTTTTTGTTGTTGTTAAGTTTATTTATTTATTTCCCTTATATATATATATATATATATATATATATATATATATATGCTTATACCATTCTCCTGCTGCCGCTTCCCTTCATTTAATGCACTCACGTTCTTAATTGCAGAGACCTTCAAAGAACCAGAGGTTGCAATAACTACGGAGCTACTGACATCCACTCCTCCTGCTGCTCCTACCGTGCCTATTTCTGCCATTCCCATTTTTGCTTCTACCACAGCACCAGTCTCTGTTTCAGCAGCAGTTCCTGCCACTCCTATCTTTACAGTCCCTGGTAAGTTTTCTCACCTTTTTCCTTTACTGCCTTCTCGCGAGTTTATTGCTTCCATATCATAAATATTCATGTTGCGTTTCCTACCTCTTGTTAGGTTTGCGTCCCACTATCCCTTCTCAGTTTGAGGCATGGAGTAGTTCTATCACAGTTCCAGACCCTATGAGTGAAGCTGCAACTTTCTTTATCCGTTTTGATCAGCTTGAGATGAATGATCTTAGCCCGACAGATTTCTGGGGAGTAGGCTCTCCTTATGTGGACTTCCATGGCTTCCGAGTTCCTAGTGAGTGTGTTTCTCACTTAGAGGAAGTTTACAGCAGTCGTGGTGACTTTATGCAAGGGTTCCGTTTAGGTCGTTTTGCTAGGGAACATTTCTTGAAGATGCTGGGGAGCATGATAAACGATATCGAGCACAACTTTATTGATTCTGTTTCTTCTGAGAGGATTCTATAGTGGAGAGCTGCAGTTCAGGATCTAGTCAGTGTGGGTTTTGCTGTGGAGTACCTTTTAGACCATCTTCGTGAGATTGCCCGAGCCTTCTTTATGAGGAAGGTTCAGCCTGTTATGGATGCCATGGACGCACAGATTGAGACTTTGAAGAAAGAGATAGTAGATGTAGAGGGCCGTGGGGAGCGCTTGATTGCCAGTATTGGTGGGCCTGACCATTTTGAAGACCAGTCTTTGCTCTTAGGAATTCATTGATGATGGTAGGATTTTTTTTTTCTTTTCTTTGTCCTTGTTTTTTTATTTTTATTTTTATTTTTTATTTATCTCCTTGGCCAGCACACTTCATTATGGTTTTCTACACTTATTTAACTAGTTTGGCAAGACTGATATAATTTGGGTTTGTAACCTAATGTGCTACACTTAGTTACCTTTTGCTACTGTTTATGTCATGGAATGCTTTTATAATACTTTGCATATTTTTCATTGCATAATTCGTGAAAGCATGTTATAAACTTGTCTTTTGACATGGTCGCTTGGAGGAAAGCAAATAAAAAAGCAAGAAAAGGAACAAACTAAACTTGGAATTTGTTGAACACAACATAGAAATGAGGGTAATCACTTGATCTTAACTTTAAGCATAGTAACGTTTCAACCATTCCCCATTGATGGGATCCATCAAATCCTTGCCATCCATCTGAGTTAGTCAGTAGTATCCACTTGGATGGGCTTCTCTCACCACGAGGGGTCCTTCCTATTTTGGTGCAAACTTGGATGGTCCTGCCATACCTCGTCTGACATAGTTCGCCACCTTTAACACAAGTTGTCCTTCTGCGAACACTCTTTCTTTAGTGATCCTGCCATAGGCTTCTGTCATTTTTTGCCTGTATCTGTGGCCACGTTCCTGGGCTTCTTCCCTTCTTTCGTCAGGTCCTTTTAAATCTTCATACCTTTCTGTCGCAAAGACTTCCTCTTCTTCTTCCTTCCCCTGTATTTGCATGACTCTCAGTGATGGGATTATCACTTCCGCAGGGCTTACAACCTCTGTTCCGTATATTATAGAAAAAGGTGAAAATCCTGTGGCAAACTTTGGTGATTTTCGATAAGCCCAAAGGGCGTCTGGCAGGTGCATTGCCCATCCTCCTGTATACTTTTGACTCATTTTACTGATGATCTTTATGAGAACTTTGTTAGTTGCCTCCGCTTGCCTATTTCCTTGGGGATAATAAGGTGACGAACAGTGATGCTTAACTTGGTAAAACTCCAACATCTTCCTTACTTCACTATTGACAAATGGCATACCATTGTCACTGATGATTCTGTAGGGCACCCTAAACCTTACAATTATATTCTCCTTGATGAAGTTCGCCACTGCTCCTCCTGTGGCCTTGCGAAGTGGTACTGCCTCTGCCCATTTGGTGAAGTATTCAATGGCTACCAAAATCCATATATATCCACGAGATGGAGGGTTGATTGGTCCTACCAAGTCCAGCCCCCAAGTTTGAAAGGGCCATGGAGTTGTGGGTGGGTATGAATGAGATTAGCCTGCACTTGATAGTTGTGGCAGTTTTTCACAAATTCTGCTACATCCTTCTTCATGGTAGGCCAGTAATTTCCCATTTGCAGCAGACACTTGTATAGCTTCTTCTTCCCTTGGTGTTCCCTACATTCCGCTGAGTGCAATTCTCTTATTATTTCCTTTGCTTCCTCGGGGCCCAAACATCTTAATGGGTCCCCATCATATCCTTTCTTGAAAAGGACTTCCTCATGCAAGAAATAACATGTTGCCAATCTTTTGAGCATATAACTCTCGGAATACTTCTGTGGCAGGATGCCTTCTGTTAGGTACAGTTTGAATGGGCTTCTCTAGTCTTCACTATTCAATACATCATAACTTTCTCCCTTGTCTGCCATGAGCTGACAAGTCCCACATTGGGTTTGAACTTGGTCTGCATCTTTGCCCATACTTAGCTAGTAAAAGCCCATTCTTTGGAGTCTATGGTAGAGGCTAATTTCTCCGCAGGATCCACAGGTCCTGTCGTGCACTTCTTTCAATTTTCTCTGGGTTTCTTCCTGCCCTACACACCTGGACAAGACCCCTCCCAGCATCTTGCGGTATAGTTCTCCTCTTACTAGAGCATAGTCTTTTAACACTTTTAATTCTGCGGTATCCTTGTCCTTTATCAAAGCTTCTCTTATGGGGAATTGCCAATCTTTCTCATCCTATTTCTCCTAGAACCTTTCCTTCAACGTTTCGATAATAGATTCTCTTATCTTACTGACTTCTACCTTAGCACTGTCTCCTTCGAAAGTTATCTGCGAGCCCAATATAGCTAACGCATCTACAAATCGATTTTCATTCCTTGGGCATGTTCTATTTCAAAGGTAGAAAACTTTTCCTCCATCTTCTAGCCCATTGCTCTGTACGGAGCTAAGTTAGGTTCCTTTTGGGAGAAACTTCCTTTGGCCTGGCAGACTACTAGGTTCGAATCACCCAGTACCCTCAAATGCTTGACTCCTATTTCGAGAGCCATAGCTAGCCCAGTTAAATAGGCCTCATATTCTGCTGTATTGTTTGAACAGGGGAATTCTAGTTTAAATGACAGCGCCACTGACTTGTCTTCTTCATGATACAAGACTACTCCCATCCCTCCGGACTAGGTAGTAGAAGACCCATCAAATTTCATTATCCATTGTTTTCTGATCTCTTCTGCCACGGCTACTTCCCCTGGAACTTCATCATCCAGCAGGAATTCTTCTTCTTCTGGAAACTGTGCTAACATATTCGCTATTGCTTGACTTTTCATCGCCCTAAGTGTCCCCATTCTTAAGTCGTATTGTGATAACTGCAACAACCACTGGGATAGTCTGCCAGAGAGGATTGGTTGTTGCAACAAAGCTTTGATAGCGTGGGACTTGGTCATCAGCCATACTTCATAAGCTAAGAAATAATGGCGCAATCTCTGGGAGGCATACACAATGGCTAGGCACGCCCTTTCTGCTATTGGATAACAAGTTTCTGCATCTTTTAGAGCGCGGTTGATGTAGTATACTGGTTGTTCCATGCCGATTTCATCTTCTTGGGCGATCAGCGCCCCTATGGCATATGAGCTAGTGGCCAGGTAGAGCAACAATGGCTCTTTGCGGACTGGGGCTTGCACGGTGGGGAGGTTCATCATGATCTGCCGCATCCTTTTGAAGGTTGCCTGCTGTCCTTCTCCCCAGTCAAAGCTTTCCCCTTTCTTGAGCAGTTTGGTGAAGACAGAAGTGATTGATGCCAATCCAGGGATAAATATCTGGATATATGAGACTTTTCCTAAGAAGCTCTTTAACTCCTTCACTGTGGATGGCGGCTTCATAGTTGCTATAGCCATGGTCTTGGCAGGATCCACATCTATTCCCCTGCTATGAACTAAGAAGCCCAAAAATTTTCCTGAGGACACCCTAAATGCACACTTGAGGGGATTCGTTCTCAACTTGAAGGCTCTACACCTTTCAAACACCTACTTCAACGTATGGAAGTGCTCCTTTCTTTTTCTTTGACTTCACCACTATGTCATCCACATAGTCCTCCAATTCCTTATGCATCATGTCATGAAATATGGCTGTCATTGTCCGTTGATAAGTCGCATCCGCATTTTTCAACCCGAATGGCATTACCGTATAGTAAAAATTGCCAATGGGTGTTCTGAAGGTAGTTTTCTCCGCATCCCTTAGTGCCATCCTGATTTGATTATACTCGCTGAATCCATCCATAAATGAGAACATAGCATTTCCTGTTGCAGAGTCTATCAACAAGTCCATGTTTGGCAATGGGAACTCATCCTTTGGACAAGCCCTATTGAGATATCTGAAATCCACACAGCACCTTATTTGCCCGTTCTTCTTCTTTACTGGCATTATATTGGATAGCCAGCGTGGGTGTTGGATGGGTTTAATAAATCCTGTGGTTAACAATTTCTGCACCTCCTTGACTATTTGCCCTTCTAGTTCTGTGTGGAATACCCTGGCAGGCTAAGCTATTGGCTTAGCCCCTGGGTCAACATTCAGTGTGTGCACTACTAGCCCTAGATCAAGCCCTAACATTTCACTGTAGTCCTATGCGAAAACATCTTTGAACTCTTTTAAAAATTGTACCAACTCTGACTTTTCCCTTTTCGTTAAACTTGAACTAACTGAAATAGGCCTTGGTTCCTGTGAGTCAGACCCTAGGTTGACCTCCTATAATTCTTCTTCTGCCATAACCTGAGGGTCCTTTTCTGCTATAGTTTCTTCATGATTTTCTTCACTACTTTTCTCTTCTGAACTATCTTGAATTGCGCAACACACTAGACTCTTGTGCTGCCACTCTTGCTTAGGACCCACTTGTGTCTCACTCGTGGGCCCTGCGCACCTTCATAACTTGTAAATAATTCTGCCATAAGGACCTCAGAGTCTAACGTATTACGATGCATCTTCTGATCCTGTGGTAGGTGCTGCCTTTCTTTTCTTCTTTCGAGCTAACAACTCCCTTAGATCGGGCTCTGGATCGCTCTGAATGTCTTCCCACCTAGGTACGAAGGTACCAAGTAGCCTTGCTAATGAACTTTCTCCGGATGGTGCCTATTAGTCGTAGAATATAGTTTCCACGAGATGGGCTTTTGTTTGCTCGAATGGCGACTGGTTCGCTGTTATGCGTATCATCTTACCATTTAACCTTCCTTTTACACATTGGTGATAGATGGATAGGACTAATCGATGCTTGTGTAACCAGGGTATCCCTAGTAGCACATGGTATGAGACTTCTGTCTTTACTACGTGGAATCGAGCCAGGGAAGCTATAGGGCCTACTTTTAACCATAGCTGAATGTGTCCTATGGTATACTCTCCCCTTCCGCCAAAGCTTGTTACCTCCATTGGGCACCCTTGGATTTTTCTTTCCAAAATTCCCATCACTTGTAAAGTGCTCAATGGGATGAGATTCACAGAGGTGCCTGTGTCCACCAAGGCTTTCTTTATGGGGATTTTATTTATAGATGTTGCTAAGTAAAGTGGCCTCCAGTGATCAGGATATCCCACTTCCATGTCCTCATTGCTGAAGGTGATCTTACTTGATTATTGTAAGAGGGCTCTGTCTCCTGTACTTTCTGCGGTTAAACACTCTACCCCTGCTCTGGAGGCGATACTTACCAAAGCCTCTGTGGCTACCTTTCGTTCTCTCATAGTGAACCCCAGTTGGTTGAACAAATTTTTGAACTTGGTACTTTGCTGTAAAGTGGTGATAGCCACGGCGGGCAGAGCTAGGCTCTCCTCTTAATCCCCTTCTGGGTTTACACAAATCACGACCACTACTACTCCCTTCCCTTTGTGGTTTGGGAGTGGGTTTCTTTGAACTTCTGACTGGGACAACTCTAGGGTCCCTTCCTTGATCTAGCGGTGTATCAGTCTGCGAAGCACCCAACATTCTGTGGTAGAATGTTGCATATAGTTGTGTAAGCGGCAGAAGCGTGGGTCCCTTCGCTCTTCCTCCATGGGCTTTTTCGAGACCTGATTGGGTTTAAAGACTCCATCTGCTACCCATTTATCCAGTAGCATGTCCAGCTCTTTCGGAGTGCACGGTATGGGTAGGGGAGTATCATACTTCCTCCCCTCTGTCTTCCTTCTTCGCTCGCCAGTGGTCACCGTTATCGCCTGCGGAGCATTTCTTTTGTTAGTGCTTGGCTTCACTGGCTGGGCTGTCTTTCTGGCATTTTGTAACAACTGTGCGAACTGGGAGATGTCCAGGTTTTCCAGGACTGCTCTGTATTCCCGTATCATGTTAGTCATACACATTTCTACCAAGGACCTTTCTTCACAATGGTCATAGCAGTCAAGTGCTATGTCCCTGAATCTTTTTATGTATTCCATCAGATCTTCACCGCTCCTTTGCTTGGTTGCTTGCAAGGTCGGAAACATTACCATTTCCTCTTCGTGAAAGTACTTAGTACAAAACACATCCACCATGTCGTCCCAAGTCGGGATGGATCCTGGCTTTAGGCCAATGTACCAGGTATATGCTCGGTCACATAGTGATTTAGAAAATTACCGCAGACGTAAGTCCTCGTCTGCCGCGTAGGGACCAAGGGTATCTATGAACTTGCTTACGTGCTCAACAGCACTTCCTCTCCTGCCATCGTACTGGGCAAAAGCTCGTGGCTCGTAACTTTCAGGGTATGGCTTACTGAGCACCTTTAGTGGGTATGGGGGTCTGTGTGCATAAAACCTTTCTTTAGGTGCTCTAGCCCTCTCCTGCTCGAGGAGAGTTGCTACTTCTGCCATGGTGATGAAGCGTTGCTCTGCATTCTAAGGGACCCAGTGTTTCCTCCTTGTCTGTCGCATGCTCTGGGACATGCTGGCTTCCCTTCTCTTTTGTTTTGTCTGCCTTCAGGTGACAGATTTCTTCCATCATTTGTTGCTAAAAATGTTGTAGTGATTGCAGCATTTCAATGAAAGTGTTGGCATTGTCTGAGGGATCTCTTGGCGGTGGCTGGGGATCGGCCCCCATTCCATTAGCGCCTTCTATTTTGTTAAGCTGTTGTTCGCTAGGCATAGTTGGCCTGGACTCTGCTTGTGATGGCACGACACTCATGTTTCGTGTCATTCTAGACTTTGGTAGCATTATTTGCAAGGGATCTTGTTAGGACATATATGTTTTAACTTGATTAAGAACATATGTCACTTATTTATGTAAATTGGCTAATCCTTTGACAAAACACACTCTACTTGTAATTGGGTAGTTCTAGGTATTTTTAATACTTCAAGAAACAATGTTTCAAGGTCAAGTGTTGAAGTCATCAAGTCTGTCCAAGAAAAAGCAAGCAGAAGTGCAAAGTTTTTAAAGCTCGACACCTTCTCGATAGCTACCTCGACACCTGCTATCTGTCGAGATTTAAAATTTCAGATTTCCAATCTGATTTTCTTGGAATATGTGAATATGATTTTGGGCCTTCTTTTCTTCTAACCCTAAACATATAAAAGGATTGTTTTAAGAGCCGTCAAGTGTGACACAAGTTGCATTATCATTGAGCAATCTCTGTTCAAGCAAATTGTGATCAAAAGACGAAGTTCTTGACCTAGTTCATCATCCATCAAGAAGTTGCTGTGTATTTGCACCGTAGGGTTTTGTAACTAAGCATCTTCCTGCTATTCATCATAAAGGATGAACTGAAGAACTTTGCAGCCAACCTTTCTTCCTTAGTTGGTGTTCTAAAGTCGCGTACTTGGATCCGCGCATTGGTTAGTCACGTAATTGGGAGCCGTGCATCAAAGGTGGAAACTGTCACTACAGATCAAGTCCAATTGGGTATTGGGGTAAGGGTTCAACTGTAGGTTGGTAAGGTACTTGGGATTCCTTTACTTGTAACCGCTTGATTTGATAATAGTGGAGTTTCGGGGGTGGTGACCTGAAAATCACCCAGTGGGGTTTTTGCCGTTAGGGTTTTCCCTATTCGTAAACAAATCACCGTGTTATTTATTTTCTGCTGCATATTTAGTTTTTGGTGATTTGTTTGTACTTCCATGAAATTGCATGATTAATTGATTAATTAATAACTTGGCTAAATTAATTAATTTGGATTAATCACTAGGAGTCATTCAGATTGTGGCCTATCAAGTGGTATCAGTGCAGGCACACTCTGATTAGGGTTTAATCTTTGCTGTGTTGATCCATTGACTCCTGTTGTCATGGCTATAACTAGTTTGAAAAGATCATTGTTTTCAAATACATCTTGTTTTTCTAATCACTATTTGTTTGAGTGTCTCAGAAAACACAAGTCTAAAAGTTATTTGAATTCCTTTATAATGAATAATGGAAAGGATCTTAGTTTGGCTAAAAGGAAACTAGATTGTCTCAGAGTAAAAATGTGCAAAGGAGTTCGTCTGAGAAGAGTAAAAGTTAAAGGCTTAGCTCATCAAAGGCAGTTGAGTGAAAGAACCATTCCCTCTAATCTGTCATCCAAGCATGAAGTGTGTTTCATGATGAAGTCTGCTTTCAAAGTAATGGATACATGTCTATGGTATCTTGACAGTGGTTGCTCAAGACACATGACTGGTGACCGATCTCTCTTCAAGATCTTTGAGCCTAAAAAGGGTGGCAATGTGACTTTTGGTGATGGAAGCAAGTCACAAATTAAAGGGAAAGGAATCATATCTTTACCAGGACTGCCAGACATTGCGAATGTTCTTTATGTAGAAGGTCTGAGGGTTAACCTATTGAGCATAAGTCAGATATGTGATCAAGACTTCATGGTGCTATTCTCAAAGGGAAAGTGTCTTGTCATGAATGAGTCTGGAAAGAAGCTTATTAGTGGGGTTCGCACTCTGGACAACTGCTATGGATTGGTTCTTGATGCCGATATAGTGTGCAATAGCATTCGTTTGCCTAATGAAGAACTATGGCATCAACGAATGGGACATGCTAGTTACAAGCATCTATCCATTGTATCTAAGCATGAATCTGTCTTGGGGATACCAAAGCTTAGCAGAATGAACAATGTGGTGTGTGGACCATGTCAACTTGGGAAACAGACAAAAGCTAAGCATCCGAGCACTCAGACTTCAGCTACCTCCAGACCATTGGAGCTTTTACATTTAGATCTTATGGGTCCAACCAGAACCAAGTCTCTTGGTGGAAAAAGGTACATCATGGTTGTGGTAGACGACTTCACTAGATACACTTGGGTCATCTTACTCCGACCCAAGTCTGATGCTCCTGAGCACATTGAGGCTTTGTGCACAAGACTGCAGAATGAGAAGAGCTTAAAGATTGATCGAATTCGAAGTGACCATGGTAAAGAATTTGAGAACTCATACATGGAGTCTTTCTGCACAAGATCAGGTATATCTCAAGAGTTCTCTGCTCCTATTACTCCTCAGCAAAATGGTGTGGTAGAAAGAAAGAATAGAGTTATTCAAGAGATGGCCAGAGCCATGTTGCATAACAAAAATGTGGCTCGAAACTTATGGGGAGAAGCCGTAAACACTGCCTGTCATACGGTTAATAGGGTGTACTTCAGACCCGGTACCAAAAAGACTCCCTATGAGTTATGGAAAGGAAAAAAGCCAAATGTGAAGTATTTCAGGATATTTGGAAGCACTTGCTTCAATAGAGAGAATGTGGGAAAATTTGACTCTCGAAGTGATGAAGGCATATTTTTGGGATACTCATCCACAAGCAAGGCTTATCGGGTATTCAACAAGAGAACTCTGAAAGTAATGGAAACAGTAAATGTGGTCATTGATGAGTCTTCAGATTCCAGCGCTGAGAAAGGCATTGAGGAACTCTCTAAAGAAATTCTTCCTTCTGAGCCTAAGGAAGTTCAAGACATTGTTGAACCAGAACTTGTGTCTCCAAGTACCCCTAGTATTGTGGAAAACTCTGTAGATGCTCCTACTTCACCAGATTCTGTGTCTCATGAAGAAAAAGGACCCTCCTCTAGAATCAAATTAAATCATCCTCCTGAAGATATTGTGGGAAACATGAATGAACTCACATTAAGGAAACGTACAGTTGTCAAATGTGTTGCTAAATTTGTGTCTTATTCCTGTTATTTGTCACAGGTTGAACCCAAGAAAGTTGAGGAAGCACTACAAGATGAAAGTTGGGTCAAAGCAATGCATGATGAACTACTCCAGTTTTAGAGGAATGATGTTTGGACACTAGTACCTAGACCAGAAGGTGAGCACATCATCGGTACAAAGTGGATATTCCGTAACAAGACTGATGAAGAAGGAAATGTGATTCGCAACAAGGCCCGACTTGTAGCTCAAGGATACTCACAAATGGAGGGAGTAGACTATGATGAAACATTTGCCCCAGTTGCCCGAATGGAGTCAATTAGAATTCTGCTTGCCCTAGCATGTCAGCTAAATTTCAAACTCTATCAGATGGATGTAAAGATTGCCTTCTTGAATGGGTTACTCAAAGAGGATGTCTATGTGGCTTAACTAAAAGGATTCATTGATCCACACTTCCCGGATCATGTGCTATACCTTAAAAAGGCACTTTATGGGTTGAAGCAAGCTCTAAGAGCTTGGTATGATAAACTCACACAATATTTGGTGTCACATGGGTTCACAAGAGGAAAGGCTGATCAAACTCTCTTCATCAAAAGGGAAGATGATGAGTTGATAGTTGCTTAAGTCTATGTTGATGATATCATCTTTGGGTCGACTAAGGATGAATTTGCTCATGGCTTCTCAAAACTTATGCAAGCCGAGTTCGAGATGAGCATGATTGGAGAACTGACTCACTTCCTAGGATTACAGATTCGCCAACAAGATTCAGGTATATTTCTTTCTCAATCTAAATATGCTAAAAATCTTGTGAAAAAGTTTGGTTTGGAATCTGCTAGTTCTGTTAGAACCCCTATGAGCCCAAATGTTAAACTCACTGTAGATTTGTTAGGTAAGAGTGTTGACCCCTCTATTTATAGAGGAATGATAGGTAGTCTTCTTTACCTTACTGCTAGTAGACCTGACATTAGTTATAGTGTTGGAGTGTGTGCTAGATATCAAGCTAATCCCAAGGAATCCCACATGACCACTTTAAAAAGAATTATAAAGTATATCAATACCACTGCTGAGTTTGGTGTGTGGTATAGCAAGGACACTAATGGTGTCTTAGCTAGGTACTCTGATGCTGATTGGGCTGGTAATGCTGATGATAGAAAGAGTACTTCGGGGGGTTGTTTTTATGTGGGTAACAATCTTGTCTCTTGGATGAGCAAAAAGCAGAACTCCATCTCATTATCCACTGCGGAAGCTGAATACATTGCTGCTGGTAGTTGCTGCACACAACTCCTCTGGATGCAAAAACTCCTTCATGATTATGGTATTAGTCAAGAGCATCTCACTATCTATTGTGACAATACCAGTGCCATAAATATCTCTAAGAACCCGGTTCAACATTCTCGAATCAAACATATAGAGATTCGACATCACTTCATTAGGGAGCTTGTCGAAAATGGTACTCTCACTCTTGAGTTTATTCACACTGATGATCAGAAGGCTGACCTGTTTACCAAACCTCTTGATAGCAAACGTTTTGAATTTCTTCGTCAAAACATTGGTGTCATCTCCATGGATTAATCTCTTTCTCTTGCCCCTCTTCTTCATGCATATGCATCTAGTTTTTGCTTTATTTTGTTTAACATGTTTTGTGTGTTTACTTTTAGTTTTGTTTATTTTGTTTTTGATATAAAAATAAAAAAAAAATTGAAAAATCAGAAAAATACAAAAACAGTGTGTGTTTTGTGTACTTTGGTATCTGTGTACCTTGGATGGCCATTGAAACAAAGTTTCTAAACTTTGTATCACTTGTAGCTTAGATGAGCATCTCTATGCACAACTAAGCAAGTGAGCTTTGTGGCTCTTGTTTGTGATGAGTAAGATTAGGTTATCTCTTAAAACTTAACACTCATATCACTCTTTTTGACGGATTGGACTAGAAATCCTAAGAGAAAGGCATAAATAACCATCTCACCACTGTTGCCCGCCAATCATAATAAGACACCTGTACGCTTCAGCATAGCAAAAGGGTAGTGTTAAAGACATTCGTATGCTTTGGCATAGCAAAAGTGCGATGTCAAATGCTTAACATCTTGGGTATTTCTTTTCTCCTTTTTATGCCCATGTATGATATGCTAAAAATAAAAAGAAAATATGCAAAGAAAATAAAAAGCAAAAAGATTAAAAATGCTTTAAATATGGTTGCAAGCGTGTATTCTAGGAGATGTGGGAGTTATAGGATGTACCTCTAAGGTGATAGTCCCCATCAAACAGTTATGATTGTGTGTGAGTTAAAAGTTATTTTCTCATATCTCAGATCGTCATAACATGTATACACATATGCAATCATGCGATGTTTTTTTTCACACACAACACGCAATATTCTTTGCTACTTTTGATACTTGTGCAGGTACAATGTGATTTGGCCATCACAAAGGTTTTACTTGTGCTAATGTATGCTCACTAAACTGTCATAACTTGTTTTTGAAAAATAAAATTAGTTAGATTTGTTTAGTGTGTGTGTGTGTTTTGGAGGATCCTTGTGCTTATATTTTTGTTGAGAGATGTTTTTGAGAGATTTATATGTTGAGTGGATCTTTGGTTGAGATGTGTGTTGGATTGCATTCATGTCTGTGTTTTTCCCGTCTCGAAAAACTGCTTTTTACTGCTGGCTCGACACCTCCTCGACACCTGATCATCTGTCAAGCTTCTAAGCCTTTTCTTATCGCAATCTCGACACCTGTCTTGACACCTGATGGATCGATCGAGAAACCTTCTGTCTCCTCGATAGATTCTCGACACCTAATGGATCGATTGAGATTCACTTGTTGTGTTTAATGTCTTCTTCTCGACACCTATCTCGACACCTTATGGATCGATCGAGATATCTTCTGTCTCCTCGATACCTTCTCGACACCTTTGTGATCGATCGAGCATCACGTATCTGAAATTCTTCTTACATCTCGATACCTCTCGATACCTCCATCTGTCGACGACCAAATTCTCGATACCTTTCTCGACAACATCCTCGATACCTCTCGACACCTCAACTGTTGAGAATTACTGAGGTGTCTATATATATTCTGATCGCGATTTTCACTCATTTCTCACTCGATCTCTCTCGATCTCTCCGTGGCTGTTCATCTCCTTTTCACTCTCCTCTCACTCAAATCTTCCAACCCTCTTGGAGCTTGATCATTTCTTGCTCCAATCACTTGGTAAGATCCCTTTTCTTTTCCTTTTTCATGCATTGCATGTTTTAAAACCTAGTTTTTGGGATTTTTTATAAAAGTTTGGGGTTTTTCAAAATTGTTGAGTTTTTCTTGAAATTTTGGGTTGGGTTTTCACTTAAATGTTTTTAAAATGTCATACATTGCATTTCATGTGCATTATAATGATATTTACATGCATTTAGATGTGTGCTATATGCTGTGTGCTGGTAGGATTGGATTGGGCTGAGCACATGATGCAATTTTTGTTTTGCATAACACATGATCATGCATTCCCATGCATACGTACTTGTTGTTCAAGATATTTGTCATTTTTGAACTGTTTTGGGAAATTTTCTGAGTCTCTCTCTCTCTCTCTCTCATTCTTTTACGTTAGTAGTGTCTATGGCACCCAAACGTAAATCCACTCCTGCTCGGAACCCTCTGCGTTCTGGAGCTTCTACCTCTTTTGATTTTGCTCCCTTTAACCTTCGGTTCCGTGATGGAGATGCCCATAAGGCATTTTCGGAGAACTTTTCTAAATGAGGTGTTCGTTCGGAATGCCAAGTCATTCTGGTGGACTTCGCTGATACTGACCTTCCCTCTGTCATTCACAGTAGGGGATAGGGGTCACTGTGTTACATCCCGGTCACTTGCCCTCTCGTGCTGATACAGGAGTTCTACTCCAACATGCACGGGATTGATCGTTCAGTACCTCTCTTCTTCACTCGCGTTCGAGTTACACGCATCCCTGTGACACCGCAGCTTGTTGCAGATGTGCTTCGGGTACCTAGGATAGAGTTTCCTGATTACCTCTCTTGTGAGCTTCTGAGGACTGTGTCAAAAGATGAGCTCATTTCCGCTTTTTGTGAGCGCCCTGCTGATTGGGGTGAGCATTAGTTCACATCATGTAGGCCTTTTGCTAAAGGTCCTAGATTTATCAACATGGTGATGACTTTTGTTCTCCATCCTCTTTCTCACTATAACTCTATCACAGAGCCTCGTGCTCGATTTTTGCTATCACTTCTAGAGCATCTTACCATAGACTTTCCTTCTCACTTCATCTTGTCTATCATAGATGTTTATCTTGATTCAGCGTCCCGTGATAAGCTCATCTTTCCTTCTGCTATCACGCGGATCCTACGTCATTTTTCCATTCCCTTTCCTGTGTCCGACCAGTTCACACACATATCTGCCATAGATGCCGCTACCGTAAAAAGTAGTGAGGCGCAGTTCAGGTCGAGACAGCCGGGTGCCACTCTTCCGTCCCATTCGGCTCCATCTAGATCAGCTCCATCTACATCTACTTCTTCTTCCTCTTCGAGCGATGTATCCCTTGGAGATATTATGGCGCAGCTGCAGCGCATGGACACTCATCTTGATACACTCTCTGCTGAGTTGTATCAGGTGAATGTTCGTGTTGGTCGTATTGCACGACGGCAGGCGACCATGGGTGGATTTGCTCCAAAGGCTACTCCTTCACCACCTACTCCAGCAGCTTCAGTTTTTGAGGATGATGAGGATGATGATGATGATGATGATGATGATGATGGGGATGCTAGCTCTGCCGATGAGATGTCTACATGACACTCTACCCTTTGTCACTTGTGACAAAAGGGGGAGTAGTTTTGGGCTATGAGAGTAGTCATCTTAGGGGGAGAGTTAGTATAGGACATTTTTTATAGGGGGAGTGTGTCGTTTTTGAGGGATGTAGTGAGGCTATATATGTATTTTTTTTCTTTTCTTATCTCTTAGATACATTGATCTTGTATATGAGGTCCTTTGACCATTTTACATACATTGTACTTATATTCTCTATATGTTGATGTATGTTTCTTTCACCTCTCTTCTTCATGTGTTGTTTCTTTTCTATCTTTATACACATGTTCTTTATACTTGTATGCAATCTA
Organism: Quercus ilex subsp. ballota; assembly: GCA_032727855.1. Taxonomy (NCBI): domain Eukaryota; kingdom Viridiplantae; phylum Streptophyta; class Magnoliopsida; order Fagales; family Fagaceae; genus Quercus; species Quercus ilex. The sequence goes on along the minus strand of CM064917.1, from coordinate 57,254,087 downwards.
TTATTTCTGTTTCACACAAGATGCCTTGATGAGTTTTGTTTAAAAGTGTTTCAGAAATACAGGTTGTCAAAGTCTACTTGCGATAAACTCTCTTCTTTCAAAGTTTTTCAAGAGTTTATGTTAGGATAGATTTTATTGTAGTCAACAAGTGAATATGAGTTGAGTGATTTATGACTTCTCTCATATGCTCATTTGTTTGTTGTGGTTTTGTCACGGATTGCCAAAGGGGGAGATTGTTAGGACATATATGTTTTAACTTGATTAAGAACATATGTCACTTATTTATGTAAATTGGCTAATCCTTTGACAAAATGCACTTTACTTGTAATTGGGTAGTTCTAGGTGTTTTTAATACTTCAAGAAACAATGTTTCAAGGTCAAGTGTTGAAGTCATCAAGTCTGTCCAAGAAAAAGCAAGCTGAAGTGCAAAGTTTTTAAAGCTCGACACCTTCTCGATAGCTACCTCGACACCTGCTATTTGTCGAGATTTAAAATTTCAAATTTCCAATCTGATTTTCTTGGAATCCGTGAATATGATTTTGGGCCTTCTTTTCTTCTAACCCTAAAAATATAAAAGGATTGTTTTGAGAGCCGTCAAGTGTGACACAAGTTGCATTATCATTGAGCAATCTCTGTTCGAGCAAATTGTGATCAAAAGACGAAGTTCTTGACCTAGTTCATCATCCATCAAGAAGTTGTTGTGTATTTGCACCGTAGGGTTTTGTAACCAAGCATCTTCCTGCTACTCATCATAAAGGATGAACTGAAGAACTTTGCAGCCAACCTTTCTTCCTTAGTTGGTGTTCTGAAGTCGCGTACTTGGATCCGCGCATTGGTTAGTCACGTACTTGGGAGCCGTGCATCAAAGGTGGGAACTATCACTACAGATCAAGTCCAATTGGGTATTGGGGTAAGGGTTCAACTGTAGGTTGGTAAGGTACTTGGGATTCCTTTACTTGTAACCGCTTGATTTGATAATAGTGGAGTTTCGGGAGTGGTGACCTGAAAATCACCCGGTGGGGATTTTACCGTTAGGGTTTTCCCCATTCGTAAACAAATCACCGTGTTATTTATTTTCCGCTGCATATTTAGTTTTTGGTGATTTGTTTATGCTTCCACGAAATTACATGATTAATTAACTAATTAATAACTTGGCTAAATTAATTAATTTGGGTTAATCACTAGTGGTCATTCAGATTGTGGCCTATCAGATCTTGTGTTTTGTCCCTATCTATTTTCCCAACTCTCTAGCGGAGTCACCAATTATAAGGTGGTGGGCCTAGATCGGGATATTGGGCTGCTTCCTGTCGTACTAGGCTTGAGTTGTTTCTGGGTAAAGGATTCAAGATTGGCCCAATTGGAGCATACCTTGGCCCGGCTTGCGTGCAAACCACGCCACGTCTGCCAAAGTCTATTTATGAGCTTATAGTAGGCAAAGTCACTGTTAAAAGGTTATGGCAGGCAGATATAATATAGATAATGTAAAGAAAGTACAGTCACTATTTTTGCCACAATAAGTAAAGTAAATGACTTAAAAGGCCCCAAGTTCAAAGAATAAAACTTAAACAGAGGGGTAGAATAGGGTTAGTAGAATCAAAGGAATGGATCTGCCACACCAAGTATTATCACAGGCTCTACCAGGGAAGGGAAAACTACTCCCTCAACGCAAGTAATTTCAGAGGGGAAATTAGTTACTTTGAGAGGCCAGCCCTAAATGGTGTGTGCCCGAGTATAAACCGTTTGTCTCTAATAGAGGGTAAAGCTATTGAGGGAGAGAGGGGGTTAACCCATTTGGGTGCACGCCTGCCATAAAACACTCTGTTTTTTCTTTCTTCTTCTCTCTCTGTTCTTTTCTTTATCTTTTCTCCCTTTTTCTTTCTTTTTCCTTTTCTTTTTTTCGAATTCCTCCCCCCCCCCTCCTTTTTTCTGTACACAACCACGAGTTCTTATATAAAGCTTGCCGCGATTGATTTTACTGTTCTAGCCACTTAATGGCCCTTGTCTGATATGAGAGACTTTTGCCGACCACTTACCGAGTCAATGGTTTTGACTACCACCATTGACTTGTGGCTTCTAGACAACGAAGGTTTCTTTTCTACTCGTCTAGTGTGTACCCTCTCCCTTTTGGTCTCTCATGGCATGCATCCAGTGGTTCTTACCCACCCTTGCCTCTTTTGGGTGGCATGTCATCCCAGCAGGACTATGCCCACGAAAGAGCCTGAGCAAGAAACACAAGAATGGGTTTCCACTCCTCTCCCCACCACTAGATTGTGTCCTTACCCATGACCTCACCTTTTCCCATAGTGGCTTGGTATAGACTGGTGATGCCTGGGTCGTATGTATGCTTTACCTTCTTGTTATTTCATACGTTTATCGAGATCTGAGAATGGGTGCGCATATCCTGCCGTGCACTTTTTGGCCTTTTCTGGTGTGGATTGCATCTTCGACAGGCCAACGTTTATGACTTGTCCCTTTCTTTGGAGGGTTGGGCCTTGTTGGATCATTGGGCCTCGCTTTAGTTTGGGTGTTTGCTTCGTGGCTTGGCATCTCCTACCATACCAGATTGTTTTTCCTGCTGTTTATCTTAATCTTGCTGGGCCCTTTTGGGCCTGCCGTATGTTTTTCTTCTCAGTAACCCAATATACTTACTGGGCCTTTTCTTTCACTTCTTACGAGCTCCAATGTCCCTTTTTCTTATGGGCATCCTTGCCCCATTTTTTCCAATTCTGTTTCACCCATGGGCTTTTGCTAACTCATTTTGGGCTTCCTCGGCCCAATTACTCTATACTTCATCCTTTGGGCTCATAGGTTTTCCATTAGCCTCTTACTTTCTTTGTTTACATTGCATTGGGCTTGCTATGGCCCATTCTTACGTTTCTTCATACTTCCCATGGGTTTGTTTCTTTTTTCTTTCCGGGCTTATTCAAGCCCGCTTGCTTCTTCTGGACCCATCTCATGGACCCGTGAGCCATTCATTCCTGCCATGACTTCTGTTTGTTGTTTCTTTTGGTCTGCCCATGTTGTTGGGCCTTTTGTCTCGCTGGGCTTTGTCAAAAATGAGCCTTAAGAAAAAGAATACACAAATTTGTATGATTCAAGGAAGAGATGTAGATTACAAAGAAAGTATCAAAATATTCGCACAAAACCCAAACTCTAAAGAGCTCTCTCACCACAAGGAGAAACCTTAATTTTCTCGAAGTAAATTGCCTCAGCTTGAACTCTATTACATTACAAAACCAATGTTGGGGCACAAAACATGTATATATATATATATATAAAAATAAAACGGAAGCCGTACGATGCATCGTATAGTTAACAAATGTTAAATATTTTCACTTTATTCAATGTTACAATGAGTTAAAAAAAAAAAAAAAATTCAATGAATCCAGAGCTAGAAATTAATGAAACAAAACAAAAATATATATAAGCATACAATAGAAATATATAAAAGAAAGATGGGCTACCCTAAAAAAAATTACATGGCTATACTCTATAGTTGTTGAAATTTGCCAAATAGTTTTAGATATTGCAAAAAATAATCCAAAAATTTAAAAGTTTAAACTTTCAAAAGGCCAAAAAATTTAAAGATTCATAAGCAAATCTAAATATTGCCCAAAAGAATGTATTAATTCGCAAAAAGATGCCAACACAAGCAAAAAAAAAGGACAGAAACTTGAATTCGAAAAGGAATTTTAATTGGAAGAAATTTGTAATGATATGGGAGGAAAATATGGAAAAATAAATAAAAGCCATATGCTAAACTCCATGACTATCATAGACACCAAAGAAAGGTGGAACTATCCAAATTTGGATAAGCTGCATGCTACAAAAGAAAAGAAAACACTGTAAAATAGCATAATCTGTAGAAAGTAATTGACATTATGAGTCCACTCAATAGACCCATTGAAACAGCGATCCAAAGAAGTCATTGAAAAATACAAAACAGATTTTGGCAGGCAGTGTTTATGAAATAGAAGTAAAACAAACAAAATATTAAAAATTTCAAACTCAAGCACTTAACAATTGATCACAGGTATTTAGAATATAGAAGACCCAAAGTCCTTTTCACATAATCACAAAAGTCAATATCTCTGTGAAGAGAGGCCAACCCCATCACCATGAATCTGAAAAACACTGATTAAAAAGAGAAATTTATAGAGACATTGAAACTTATACAGACATTGAAACTTGGTGATTGAAAAAAGAAAATTTCATGGAGAAAAGGCCATGTTGAATTGAAGGAGTTTTTCCCCTCACTTTGATGTTTGCTTTCTACGCTACCTTGTCCTTGCGTTTAGGTTTAGGTTTTAAGAGATTTATATATTACTACTTAGTGACTGAATTTCCCATGCATGAGTTTTTTTTTATTATTTTTTTTTTATTATTATTATATTTAAATATTGTGATGACGTGGAAAATTGTGGAAGCTTCAAAGGCTTTGGTTTTATATATATATATATATATATATAGATTAATTTTGTATTTAGTTTAAAAAAAAAATTCTTTCTTTAGATATCACAATGATAAAGAAAGAGAGTGGATAATAATTGTTGTATGCAGTTTTTTTAAAAGTATAAAATAGAAAAAAAAAGTTTTTATACTAAAATAGACAACAAAATTTGTATGAGCTAATGCGGATGCTCTAAGCTATAAGGCTCTTGTAACTACACATAATTATATTATATCTATATTATGTATAAAAATGAAATGCTTTAACTTTTGATTTTACTCTTCTCCTATTGTGCCATGTAGACAGTTTTTTTCTTTCTTTCTATTTTTTTATTTTTTTGCTAACTCTTAATACAATTATACTCTTTATGTTTTAGCAAAAATTATTTCTAGTGTTTAGTTGGATAGAAAATGCAAATAAACAGAAAATAACGTATTCTGTAGCCAACAGAAGACAAGCACAATACAATAGAAACCATTTTCCGCTTTTAATGAGCAAAAAAATGTTAATATCATTTACTCATCAAATCAGCACAAATAAATTGAATACCACATGTTTTCTAGCATAATTTCGAGGTCACAAACAATGAAATTTAATTTTCCAACCAAAAAAAAGAAAAACAAACAAACAAACAAACGTTTTAAAGAAGATGATTCATTTTTTAAAAACATTTTGTCACATCCATCAATTTACTGTTCCTTTAGTCTCCTCCACCCCTTTCTTAGTTTCACCTTTCCCTTTGGGATGTGGCTCAAGAAAATTATTAGGTACTAATAATTACTCTATGGCTGGACCCTTGAGCTGTTATAACTTAGAACTCAAAATTATAGCAAATGGGTGGGTTCTAGTTAGCTCAACTAGTAGTTTTTGATGATTGAATAAGAGATTTGAGATTCAATTCTTACTTACACTAAAAATCGATTGGTATCTTGATTTGATGATAAAGAGCTATCATAAGGAGCAAACGCTATAGGTTGAAAGTCTCTCTAAAAAAAAAAAAAAAAATTACAGTAAATGGCTGCATATCCATTTTCATTTCTCTCTCATCTCAAGACTACGATTTGTTTGTTTCGTTGTAAAATATTTTTTGGAATTCATTCAATTTATATTCCATTCGATGAAAAAATGTTTGTTTTTTTTCTTTTGGAAAAACATTTTCTATATTTTTTATGGTTTAGTATGACAGATAAATTGAATAAACAAAAAAAAAAAAGGTTACAAAATTAAGAATAGAGGAAACTTACAAATTACAATGTTGTTAAATTAGTAAGATTTCCAAGTTCCTTCAGAAGCTCCCTTGATAATTCATTAACTCCAGCATTTGATAAAAAATATTATTTTCTCAATTTTTTTTTTTCTAATCAATATTCAATATATATATATATATATATATATAAAAGCAGAGATCTCATATGGGAGAGCATGAGGTTCTACCATGTAGTGCACTCTATGAAAAGAATTGAAATACTATTAAGTCATATCAGAGATAAGAACAAATTTAAAAATAAGGACTCTTTATTTCCTTTGGTTCAATGTTTCAAGAATACTTTTTGTTACATTTTTTATTCAATGTTTTAAAACTACTATTTGTTTAATTTGGTTCAATATTTCAAGACTTTTCCTCTCTCTCTCACACAAAAAACTCTTTGTATTTCCATTCACCCTTCTAACTTCTACTCCTTTATATATAGATGCCCACAGTTCTTGGTTTTATGCCATCCCATCTCAAATACACTAAGACAAAAACAATACCATTTACCTTCAACCTTTCAACATTGCAGTACCATTTGATCCTAGCCATATGAGTAGGCTTTGACCAAGGAAAGGGGCTTGGGTTTTTATTCAGTGATGGTAACTTATTGTTAGGTTCTAAAAGTTTAGAATGATTGACAAACCATGAACACAAACTTGTCTAGATATAGATCCTAGAGTCTATGGGTATTATTAGACAATGCTCAAGGTGATACAAGTCAAGATTCAAGAATATACAAGCTACAGAAAGAAGAGTTCAGAAACTGCCTGGTTCGATCGATCGAATGACAGGCTTGACTGATCGAAACACGTATTTGCAGAATTTTTAGTTTGGCCCAATAATAGTTCAAGCCCAAAAAGGATTAAGGTTTCAGATCTACTTCTTCTAGTATATAAAGGAAACCCTGAGCACATTTTTATAAGGCTTTTAGAGAGAGAAGAGTATGCTTCTTTTGTATCTAGGGTTTTGTACCCAAAAGCTCTCTCATATCTTCTACCAATGTTATTCCTTGAAGAATCTCAAGATCTAGTAGATTTGAAGTTGTTGCATCAAGAATCAAAAATAGTTGAAGATCTAAACCTTCAAGCATGGTCTTGGAGTCACAAACAGGAGAATTTGTGTTGCTAAACTTTTGAATGGAGTCTTAAAGTCACAAGTGTGGGTGCTTGTGTTGCAAAGGCCTAATAGAGAAGGAGTTCGTAGATTCGGAGCTTGCATATGGTCGTGTTAGTAAGTTCTACATGTGGTAGCAAAAGGATGTTAGTGGTTTAAGTCTTATTGTAAACTTCGATTCTCTATAGTGGATTTGCTTTTTACCTTGAGGATAGCTAAGTTAAATCCTCCCTAGGTTTTTTACCGATTTGGTTTTCCTGGATGATTATATCATTGTGTTTTTTATATTTCCGCTGCTTTACATATATGATTTATGTTTGTTTGACCTAGATTTAAACAATAAACCTAAGTATCCACTTGTTTAACTAATAAGGTTAAACAATCTAGTTTACAGGGATCTAAAAACCTAACAAGTGGTATCAGAGTGGGTTAGCTCTTATTTTTAGGTTTCTTGACCTAGAGTCGATCCTTGATCCCTATTATCATGAATAATTTTAAGTATCTTATAGTTTTTGATTGTGATAATTTGAAAAAAGGACACTATTGTTTCAGTTGATTTTTTTGAGGTTTGTGAAAGGAATTTGCAGTATTTCAGTCTTTCTCAGAAGATTTTTGTAATCCCTCAAATACACTCTACTTCTCATGGTTTTTCACCTACAAAGCCGAAGACTCATACTATATGGGTGAGAAAAGACTTGCTAAGGTGAGTGTTGTTTACTTGTCCCTGATTTAATTCTTTCAATTGTTTGTTGACATGTTTTGTTTCTGTTTTTGGTTATTTTTTATTTAAAAAAAAAATCTAAAAACATTGAAAAATTTCAAAAAGACAAAAATGTTTAATTTTGTGTCTTGTTCTATTTTTCTTGAGGATTACATGAATTATGATATCTCTCTCTTGATTTAGAACATGCTTGACATTGTGGAGAAACTTGAATAATATGTGTTACATAACTGAATGAAAAGCTATTTTTGATTTTGTGTGAGTATGTACTAGTTTGTACATGTACTCATGGGTTAATTAAGAAATTGATATTTCTTGTTTGTGTACCTTCTATAGCTTAGTTTAGCACTGTCATGCATTATTTTTGCATTTTATTCTTTAAGCATAATGTGTACATTTTTGTTTTTGGTCATTAAAATTTTGAAAATCTAAAAAGATTTTGTTTTTATTCTGTATCACACATCATAGATGTGTAGTTAAGGTTGGCCTATGAAATTTGCACTTCATGACTATGTACCTTGTTTAGCTTGGATTAGCTTATTTTTATGCACTTTGTTAGTTTGTGCTATGTAGTGCCTATTTGTGTGAGTGTTTATAGGGGTTGTTCAAATGATCTTGATTTTGGAGTCACATTCTTTTGATTGTAAGTACTAAAAAATCTTAAAAGAAAGACATAAATAACCATCTCACCACTATTTACTAGCCAATCATGAACACCTTAGTGCATATCATAAGATTTAGTGCTTGAGAAAGTGTAGCACATGCACAACAAGAAAAGTAAGGTGTTGCCTTAAAATAAAAAGAAAAAGAAAAAGAAAAAGAAAAATCTGCAGAAAATGTATGTAAAGTTGTTATTTACAACTGTGTGTTTTTGTTGGTTTATATTCCATGCTAAATTTGATTGTAATTTTATTCAATCGTTTGTACCCTGTATTTATTATGAGATCTCATTGTAAGGGTTGTGTGATAGAGAGAGTGGTGTGAAGACTTAAGCATTTGAAGACTGAAGAAGTTTTTGAGGGTAGCTCGCGACTTAGCATCCCGCGAAGTATCTCATGTGCCTTGCCCATGCTGTAATGCGAAGAGTTAGGCCAAATGGAGACAGTTGTGTCTCGCGAGCATCTCGCGGGTAAGGCCTTCCCGCGAGACACCCGTGAGACATTCTGTTCTGCCAGCCTGTCCAGTCTGATACACACTTTCTGTGCCTACACTATTTATACCCACATTACCCACAAAAGTTGAGGAGTACTTCTGAGAGAAAACCCTAGCCAAACACCTTGAGAGTTAGAGATTGTTATACCCACAATCCCCTACACATTTGTTTTGGAATTTCCTCAGCTCCTACCTCTCCATTTTCATACCATTGAGAGGTTGATAGCCCAAACACTTACCACACCCTTTCAGAGTGTCAAGTGAAATTTTGGTGTTGCTAGGAAGCATTGTAAGAAGCCAAGGATGGCAGATGCAACATGGAGCTTGTTGCGGGATCCAGAGAACTAGACAAGACATGGTTTTGAGAAGCCTTGTTGGAGTAGGAGCTTGGAGGGCTTAGGTACAGAGGGTAGATTAGGCTTGGAGGGTCTCTTGCTCACCCATGTATCCCAACTGATTGTCTAGTGGATTGATTTCCGCTTGGAGGGCGGTGAAGAGGTTTTTTGCCGAGTTCTTCAGTTTCCTCTTCGATAACACGTCTCGGTGTTATCTGTGTTTGCATTTCTCTTCCCTACTCTTATTCGTTTCATTTTTACTGCTGTGTTGCTTTAAATATGGATTAGAGTAGCTCTCTTGCTTATATGCTTGTGTTTACACTATTCCGCACTTAGTATTAGGTCAGTGTAAAATCAACTAAGCTGTCACTTTGATTTGGGGGTCTAAATAGCTCTTGTGTTTTTGACACATTTTCGAGCTTTCAATGTATAAGGCAAAAAAAAAAAAAAAAAAATATGCATGATTGCAAGCTTGTTTTCTAGGAGATGTGAGAGTTATATAATGTAACTCTTTAGGTGATAGTCACTTTCAAATTTATGTGATGAATAATGTAGAAATTTTGATTGATTACTATCTACATATCACCTTACATGTATCTCATGCTCTTACTAATTGCACACACATCACAAGTAATTCTTTGGTAAGCTTTGTACATGAGATTGTGTGTAAATTAGTGTGGCCATCCAAGATTATACACTTTGTGATGTTTGATTCAAAATTCTTTGAGGGTTGGTTTAATTTTTGAGAAGAAAAATCTAAAACTTTGTTTTTGAAAACTTAAGTTGAAGATTATTTGTTTTGAAAAACTTTTGGAATCATTTCAATGCATTTCATGTCATGAAAAATCTTTTGAAAAATAATTCTGCAAAAAAATTTCTGGTTTTTCAAAAAATTCTGTTTTTTAGAGTCTCGATTGATCAAATGCATTTTTTGATTAGTAGAATCTGATTTTTAAAATTTTTGATTGATCGAATCTGTTTTTCGATCAATCAAAATTTTCCATGTTTTTGAACTTTGCTCTCGGGCTGCTTTGATTAATGTTTGATCAATCAAAACTAGAAAATTTTCAGTTTTTAGATTTTTGACCAAAATTTTTTTTTTCATGCATCATTTGTGTTTAGGATTCACATGCATTGCATTGTTATTTTTGTATCCATATTGCAGTTTTGCAGTCATATCTCTCATTGTTTTCACACATAACATGCATACACTTTGCTAAATTGGGTACTCAACTTGATTTAAAAATTAATTGATTACTTTTTGAGTTCTATACATTTTAGTATATGCTGTTTTTTATGTGTGAACTAAGGAATTTTTTTTTTTTTTTTTGAGATATGATGGATAATAATTGTTAAAATATTTCTCTACTTGATTTGAGTTCAAAAGACCATCTGTTTATGGGTCACATAGTGTCAAGCTTGCATATATTGAAAGAGAGAATATTTTTCTTCAAGTGAATCCTCAATTTTTTTAAAGTTAGGTTTGTGTGTTTTTACTTTTCCCCACCTCCTAAAATTTCCCCAAAAATATTTTTTCCCAAAACATGTTTTGTTTTTCCTATTTTTATAGGGGGAGAAGCTTGTTTTTAACCTTCATTGTTCATAGGGGGAATTGTTGCTCTTCATAGGGGGAGTTGTCTCTATTTTCTATAGAGTTGAATTATTTTGTGTTCCCTTAATTCTCTATTTTCTCTTATTCTTTGTTGCGTATGTTTTCTGTCCACCTTCTGATTGGGTTGTCTTTGTCAATATGCGACAAAAAAGGGAAGAAATAAGTGAAATGTGGGAAGTCTGTTTTAAAAGGTTTTTATTTTAAAAGGTTTTTAACTGTTTTATTTAGGGGAAGATGAAATTATTTTTGAAAGGAGGAGAATATGAAAAGTTTTTGATGTATCTAACATAGGGGGAGAGTTAGTTTACTTTTGTTTTTTTATTGATTCATTTTGTTTATATGTCTTTCTTTCCACACATACGTTGATGTGTTCTTTTGAGTGTTTCAGGAAAGACAGGTACATTCTGATCAAGACCTTCTACCTCTTCTTGCAACTTCTAGGTTAGGAGTCTTAGATTGGGATTTGTGATGTATTTGGGCATTTTATTGTATTGGTAGTTCTTATATTTGAGCATTTCATTTTGTATGTAAGTTTTGTCATGGATTGCCAAAGGGGGAGATTGTTAGGTTCTAAAAGTTTACAACGATTGGCAAACCGTGAACACAAACTTGTCTAGATAGAGATCCTAGAGTTTGTATGTATTATTATCGAATGACACGCTTAACCGATCGAATGACACACTCGACCGATCGAAACACATATATGCAGAATTTTAAGTTCGGCCCAATAGTAGTTCAAGCCCAAAAAGGATTAGGGTTTTAGATCTACTTCTTTTAGTATATAAAGGAAACCCTAGGCACGTTTTTATAAGGCTTTTAGAGAGAGAAGAGTGTGCCTCTTTTGTAACTAGGGTTTTGTACCCAAAAGGTTTCTCATATCTTCTACTGGTGTTATTCCTTGAAGAATCTCAAGATCCAATAGATCTGAAGTTATTGCATCAGGAATCAACAATAGTTGAAGATCTAAACCTTCAAGAGTGGTCTTGGAGTCACAAACAAGAGAGTTTGTGTTGCTAAACCTTTGAGTAGAGTCTTAAAGTCACAAGTGTGGGTGCTTGTGTTGCAAAGGCCTGATAGAGAAGGAGTCCGTGGATTTGGAACTTGCACATGGTTGTGTCAGTAAGTTCTACATGTGGTAGCAATATGATGTTAGTGGTCTAAGTCTTATTGTAAATTTCGATTCTCTATAGTGGATTTGCTTTTTACCTTAAGGATAGCTAGGTTAAATCCTCCCTAGGTTTTTAACCGGTTTGGTTTTCCTGGATGATCATATCATTGTGTTTTTTTTATACTTCTGCTGGTTTACATATATGATTTATGTTTGTTTGACCTAGATCTGAATAATAAACCTAAGTATCCACTTGGTTAATTTATTAGGTTAAACAATCTAGTTTATAGGTATCTAAAAAGCTAACACTTATGGTTTTGATGTTATAATAAGATGTTGTGGATTTTATGAAGGTTGTGATTCACTTTGAATCTTTGGATATTTGAGATTTTGGTTTGGAAAAGTCATAAAAGTGTTTGTTTTAGAACTAAAGAAAAAGAAAAAGAAAAATTCTAATTGATTATTTATGAAGTTAGCTATTTTTTAATTTTGTGTTTGAACTCATAATTTGTATGTTTTTTTACTACTATTTTGTGTAGTATGAGCCATAGTGATAAAATTAAAATCCGATGATGATTTTAAAGATTTTTTCCTCTTTTTTTAAAGGATATGGAAGCCCAACTAAAGACAATTAAATTTTAATAAAATCTTATTTTATGCTTTAAATTCTAATTTAAAGATTTCAAAATCATTTAATCAATTTAAAAAATAAAATCTAATTTTAACGATAATTATTCTAATATGTTATAGTCTTATAGTGTTATACAATTTTTTAAAAATAAAATAAGAAATTAAGAAAATCAAGTTTCAAAGCATTCAACAATATTGTGGACAAACATATATATTATACAACAAAAAAGTATTATATGTAGGTCTTAATATATATAAAAATGATATCAAATGAAATTATAAAGTAATCTGCGCATTGTGCGGGACATCATCTAGTAATAGTAATTGCAATTAACTAAAAATAATTGTACATCAATTTTGGATCACAGGCATATAGGTATACACTTTCCTACCATTATGAGGGGAAAAACTCAATACATAGAATATAAAAATTCACAAACTAGAGAGTCCCCAAAATAAAGTACTGACAAAACCAGAATTTATTCTCTCATCCAAGAAAGTTCTTGCCTCTCAAGCGTTCTTTTCCTCCAAATATTCCACATAATGCATGAAGAAGCCACATTCCACCCCTTATTCAATATTAGTTTAGTTTTCTTCTTCAACATTGAAGCATATCAGTATGATACAATGTTCTCAGCATCGCCCATCCCACTCCAAACACCACAATGTTCTATAGTAAAACTTGAATGTATAAATAGCATTTACTATCAATAACAGGAATACTTTTATTGCTGTTAGGACATATATGTTTTAACTTGTTTAAGAACATATGTCACTTATTTATGTAAATTGGCTAATCCTTTGACAAAACGCACTCTACTTGTAATTGGGTAGTTCTAGGTGTTTTTAATACTTCAAGAAACAATGTTTCAAGGTCAAGTGTTGAAGTCATCAAGTTTGTCCAAGAGAAAGCAAGCTGAAGTGCAAAGTTTTTAAAGCTCGACACCTGCTATCTGTCGAGATTTAAAAAGTCAGATTTCCAATCTGATTTTCTTGGGATCCGTGAATATGTTTTTGGGCCTTCTTTTCTTCTAACCCTAAACATATAAAAGGATTATTTTAAGAGCCGTCTAGGGTGACACAAGTTGCATTATCATTGAGCAATCTTTGTTTAAGCAAATTGTGATCAACAAACGAAGTTCTTGACCTAGTTCATCTTCCATCAAGAAGTTGCTGTGTATTTGCACCATAGGGTTTTGTAACCAAGCATCTTCCTACTATTCATCAAGTGGATGAACTGAAGAACTTTGCAGCTAACCATTCTTCCTTAGTTGGTGTTCTGAAGTCGCGTACTTGGATCCGCACATTGGTTAGTCACGTACTTGGGAGCCGTGCATCAAAGGTGGAGACTGTCACTACAGATCAAGTCCAATTGGGTATTGGGGTAAGGGTTCAACTGTAGGTTGGTAAGGTACTTGAGATTCCTTTACTTGTAACCGCTTGATTTGATAATAGTGGAGTTTCGGGAGTGGTGACCTGAAAATCACCCGGTGGGGTTTTTGCCATTAGGGTTTTCCCCATTCGTAAACAAATCACCGTGTTATTTATTTTCCGTTGCATATTTAGTTGATTGGTGATTTGTTTGTGCTTCCATAAAATTGCATGATTAATTGATTAATTAATTACTTGGCTAAATTAATTAATTAGGGTTAATCACAAGGGGTCATTCAGATTGTGACCTATCAAGTGGTATCAGAGCAGGCACACTCTGATTAGGATTTAATCTTTGCTGTGTTGATCCATTGACCCCTGTTTGTCATGGATAGAGGAAAATCTTTAATTATACCTCCTTTATTTGATGGCACTAACTATGCATACTGGAAAGTACGCATGAGAGCTTTCTTGCAGTCTTTAGATGAAAAAGTGTGGCAAGCTATAGAGATTGGCTGGACTAAGCCAACAGAAGATCCGGCCGATTGGGATGATACTAAGATCAAGACGGCTAACTTCAACAGCAGAGCGTTAAATGCCCTATTTAGCGCAGTCACAAATGAGGAGTTCAAAAAGATATCCTCAACTGAAACTGCTAAGGAGGCTTGGACCATCCTCCAGACTACCTATGAAGGCACAAAGGCTGTCAAAGACTCAAAGCTTCAGAGGTTCACTACAAGCTTTGAAGAAATTAAGATGGAGGAGGATGAGTCATTTGATGAGTTCTATGCCAAGTTCAAGGACATAGTGAACTCAGCCTTCAATCTTGGGGAAACTATCCCTGAACCCAAGATTGTAAGGAAGGTACTCAGATCTCTACCTGAGAGATTCCATGCCAAGATTACGGCGATAGAAGAATCAAAGGACATTGACAAGATTCCTTTGACTGAGCTGGTAGGAAACTTACAAACCTATGAGATAGGATTATCTAGGATTGGCAAGTCAAGTAAAGGTAAAAGCATGGCCTTGAAGGCAAAGAACAGTGATACAGATGAGTCTTTCGATGATGAAGATTCTAAGATGAAGTCCTACATCACTTGGCAGTTCAAGAAGTTTATGAAGAATGCCAATGGAAGGAGCTTCGACAAGGACCATAGGCAGTTCAGTTCTTCTCAGTCTAAAAGCCAAGACAAAGGGAAGAAGGATGCTAAGGATGGAAGTCAATACACTGTTCCTGCAGGACCAAAATGCTTTGGATGCCATGGGTTCGGACACATGAAACATGAGTGTCCTACATATCTCAAGAGCATTGGGAAAAGCAAGGCACTTGCTGCAACTCTAAGTGACACTGAGCCTGAAGATGATTCCGACAATGAGGATGACGGAATCTTAAATGCCTTCACTGCCACAGTCAATCCTACTGAAGGGATTGTTGAAGAAGTGGATGAAGAAGAAGAACCGGTGGAGTCAAAATTTGAGAAAATGGATGATCAAGATGATATCCATTCAGCCTATGAGAAGCTCTACAAGCTCTCTGAAAAGTATGAGAAATTATACAGGCTGGCCACCAAAAAGCTCAGTGATGTGGAACTTGATCGTGAAGAGTTGTCCACAAAGTTTGATGAGGCGAATCAAACTATTGGAGCACTGAGATTTGAAAACACCTTCTTGGCTGAGAAGACCAAGAAGCTTGAAGCAGAGCTGTTTCAAGTCAGAGCTCAACTAGAGAGGACTTCAAGTGCAAAGCTTGATGAGATGCTTAGCAATCAGAAATCTGCTTCGGATCGAACTGGTTTGGGGTATGGTATTTCTTTCTCTAATACTGCTTCTACTAGCAATACTGTTTTTGTTCCTCCTGCTAATAACACTGAAATTGAGAATATTGATGTCAAAACTGAATTAGCTAGTGAGAACTTAGACAAGGGTAAATCTATCTTAGGAGCACCCCCTAAGCAAGATAAGAAAGATGATAAAAACCCTAGGGCTAAGAAGGCTAACTCTCAAAAGCCTAAACAAAAGAAGCAGCATCTCTGTCATCATTGTGGAGCTGCCGGTCATACTAGACCAAATTGCTATAAGTGGTTAGCCACTCAACAGAGCAATGGCGTGATAGCATCTGGAAACCATAATCAGCTTCAATCCTCTCTTACTCCTCTTGGAGATCTTCTGAAAGCCCTCATGTTCCTTTCGAACTTGAACGGGTTAAATTCTTCCCCCTCACCACCGGTTCAAGGATTCAATCAAAGGAAAGACTCTTCCAAGGTGTGGAAGAAGAAGAACTTTAAGTGATTTCATCACTTTCTTTTTCCTTTTTGTTTTTCTGAGTTTTGCATTGCTTGTGTTTTGCTTTTCTGCTAGGTCAGTCTAGTTTTTGCATTATTTTGTTTAACATGTTTTGGGTGTTTACTTTTAGTTTTGTTTATTTTGTTTTTGTTTTAAAAAATTAAAAAAAAAAAAAAAAAAAAAAAAACAAAAATAGTGTGTGTTTTGTGTAGTTTGGTACTTGTGTACCTTGGATGGCCAATGAAACAAAGTTTTCTAAACTTTGTATCTCTTGTAGCTTAGATGAGCATCTCTATGCACAACTAAGCAAGTGAGCTTTGTGGCTCTTGTTTGTGATGAGTAAGATTAGGTTATCTCTTAAAACTTAACACTCATATCACTCTTTTTGACGGGTAGGACTAGAAAATCCTAAGAGAAAGGCATAAATAACCATCTCACCACTGGTGCCTGCCAATCATAATATGACACCTGTATGCTTCGGCATAGCAAAAGTGCAGTGTTAAAGACATTCGTATGCTTCGGCATAGCAAAAGTGAAATGTCAAATGCTTAACATCTTGGGTATTTCTTTTCTCTCTTTTATATACCCATGTATGATATGCTAAAATAAAAGAAAATATGCAAAGAAAATAAAAAGCAAAAAGATTAAAAATGCTTTAAATATGGCTGCAAGCGTGTATTCTAGGAGACGTGGGAGTTATAGGATGTACCTCGAAGGTGATAGTCCCCATCAAACAGTTATGATTGTGTGTGAGTTAAAAGTTATTTTCTCATATCTTAGATTGTCATAACATCTATACATATATGCAATCTTGCGATGTTTTTCACACACAACACGCAATATTCTTTGCTACTTTTGATACATGTGCAGGTACAATGTGATTTGGCCATCACAAAGGTTTTACATGTGCTAATGTATGCTCACTAAACTGTCATAACTTGTTTTTGAAATATAAAATTGGTTAGACTTGTTTTGTGTGTGTGTTTGTTTGCATGATCCTTGTGCTTATATTTTTGTTGAGAGATGTTTTGAGAGGTTTAAATGTTGAGTGGATCTTTGGTTGAGATGTGTGTTGGATTGCATTCATGTCTATGTTTTTCCCTTCTCGAAAAACTGCCTGTTTCTGCTGGCTCGACACCTACCTCGATACCTCCTCGATACCTGGTCATCTGTTGAGTTTCTCAAGTTGTTTCTTTGTCGCAATCTCGACACCTCTTCGACACCTGATGGATCGATCGAGAAAGTCTTTGTCCCTTCGATAGATTCTCGACACCTGATGGATCGATCGAGATTCACTTATGCTGTTTGAGTCTTCTTTCTCGACACCTGTCTCGATACCTTGTGGATCGATCGAGATTTCTTCTGTCTCCTCGATACCTTCTAGACACCTTCGCGATCGATCGAGCTTCTCGTATCTGAATCTCTCCTTGCATCTCGATACCTCTCGATACCTTTGTTGGGAAATATAGACCCCGGTTGATAGAATTAACAAGTTTTAAACCCAAGTTGTTAATTAGATTTATTATGAACAAACCTTGTTAAAACAAACAAACATCAATATCATGTCAATAATGAATGCAGCGGAAAAGTAAATAAGACAAGATATGATGACCCAGGAAAACCAATGAAACCAACCAGTTTCACAGTAAAAAACCTGGGGGGAAACCTTCCCGAAAAGCAATCCACTATAGAAAAGAGAAGTTTCAGATCTAGTACAAAACCTTTGTCCCTAGACTCTACAATCCCCGTAGATGAACTCACAGCAGAAACCTTCTACCGCTTCAAAACCTCTGAACTCTTCAATATATGAACGCCACCCTTTTTGTTGCACGGATCCCAGTACGTGACTAACTCCTTTGCACGAATCTCAAAACGTGACTCACTCACCAACTTAAGGAAGAAGAATGTTGGCTGCAAAGTTCTTCACTTCATCAACAATGAAGATCAAGAAGCACTTGGTTACAAAATCCTAAGGCGCAAAGACGCAGTAGCTTCTTTCAGAGAGAATAAGGCATCGGTCACCTTTTGCATATGTTCTCCTTGTATTCTCTTATGTGACGGCCTTTAAAATAAGCCTTATATAAGTCTAGGGTTGTGAGAAAAGAAACCCTACTCAAATACATAAGCCTGGCCCAAAAATCAAAAAGCTGAAAATTCTGATTTCCCGTAACCTCGATCGATCGAGAGGTGTGAGGAGGTGTCGAGGTTTAATGAATCTCAACAGATAGCAGCTATCGAGGAGGTGTCGAGAAGGTGTCGAGGGGACAGAAACTTTCTCGATCGATCGACCAGCTATTGAGAAGCTATCGAGATTGCGATAAGAATCAGTTGAAGAGCTCGACAGATAGCCAGTGTCGAGGTAGCTGTCGGGAGGTGTCAAGCTTTAAAAACTTTGCACTTCAGCTTGCTTTCTCTTGGACAGACTTGATGACTTCAACACTTGACCTTGAAACATTGTTTCTTGAAGTATTAAAAACACCTAGAACTACCCAATTATAAGCAGAGTGCGTTTTGTCAAAGGATTAGCCAATTTACATAACTAAGTGACATATGTTCTTAAACAAGTTAAAACATATATGTCCTAACAATCTCCCCCTTTGGCAATCCGTGACAAAACCACAACAAACAAATGAGCATATGAGAGAAGTCATAAATCACTCAACTCATATTCACTTGTTGATTACAATAAAATCTATCCTAACACAAACTCTTGAAAAACTTTGCAAGAAGAGAGCTTATGATAAGTAGACTTTGACAACCTGTATTTCTGAAACACTTTAAACAAAAGTCATCAAGGCATCTTGTGTGAAACAGAAATAAATAGATTGCATACAAGTATAAAGAACATGTGTATAAAGATAGAAAAGAAACAACACATGAAGAGAGAGGTGAAAGAAACATACATCAACATATATAAGAGATAAGATAAATACAATGTATGTAAAAATGGTCACAAGACCCAAGGTACAAGAAGAAGGAAGTAAACACTCCCCCTAACAAGATGAAACACATCTCCCCCTTACAAAGGAATGTATTTCTCCCCCTAACTTGTAGAATCTTAAACAGAAACTACAAAAGTTTCCACAATTTCTCCCCCTTTTTGTCATGATTGACAAAGGGTACAAGAAGCTAGAAAGCTTCACCCGAGAAACATAAAGATTATCAAGGATGATCAAGGGGCACAAATAAATCCATATAAATGCATGAATGTAATGAAACAAGATGCTATGGATGACAAGATAATAGAAGGATGCAAAACATGTGAAAAACAAGAAAAATGTTAAGCACATAAATCCCAAAACACACACACACACTAAACAAGTCTAACCAATTTTATATTTCAAAAACAAGTCAAGACAGTTTAGTGAGCATACATTAGCACATGTAAAACCTTTGTGATGGCCAAATCACATTGTACCTGCACATGTATCAAAAGTAGCAAAGAATATTGCGTGTTGTGTGTGAAAAACATCGCAAGATTGCATATGTGTATACATGTTATGACGATCTGAGATATGAGAAAATAACTTTTAACTCACACACAATCATAACTGTTTGATGGGGACTATCACCTTCGAGGTACATCCTATAACTCCCACATCTCCTAGAATACATGCTTGCAACCATATTTAAATCATTTTTAATCTTTTTGCTTTTTATTTTCTTTGCATGTTTTCTTTTATTTTAGCATATTATACATGGGTATATAAAAGAGAGAAAAGAAACACCCAAGATGTTAAGCATTTGACATCGCACTTTTGCTATGCCGAAGCATACGAATGTCTTTGACACTGCACTTTTGCTATGCCAAAGCATACAGGTGTTATATTATGATTGGCGGGCAACAGTGGTGAGATGGTTATTTATGCCTTTCTCTTAGGATTTTCTAGTCCTTCCCGTCAAAAAGAGTGATATGAGTGTTAAGTTTTAAGAGATAACCTAATCTTACTCATCACAAACAAGAGCCACAAAGCTCACTTGCTTAGTTGTGCATAGAGATGCTCATCTAAACTACAAGAGATACAAAGTTTAGAAAACTTTGTTTCATTGGCCATCCAAGGTACACAAGTACCAAAGTACACAAACACACAATGTTTTTGTATTTTTCTGATTTTTCCTTTTTATTTTTATTTTGAAAACAAAACCAAATAAAAACTAAATAACCAAACAAAAACAGATAAACAACATGTATGCATGAAAGAAAGATTCATATGCATGAAAACATGATAGAAATATGCAGATGCATGAAAGCATGATTCCAATAGCAAATAAGAAATCAAGCAAAAAGTCCTACTTTAGATAGAAAGAATCAAAGCAGAGGACAAATAGAAAAGACAATTAAGTCTTAGGCTCCTTTCTCACCCACACAGCACGAGTCTTTGGCCGTGAAGATGAAAAGGCACGTGTCTTAGTATGTCTACTAAAGGACATTGAAGAATTAGAATTCTCCTGAAATTGAGTTAAAAAGCTCAAGACTTTTAATAACTCTCCAAACAAATGTGTAGGTCCTTGAGAGGAAACCTGTGACCGTTTGGACAATTGCTTATAAGGATACAACTTAAAGCAATTAGGACAAATGTGTCCAGCAACACCACAATGGTGACAAACATGAGGTCTAACAAAGGATTTAGAATTAACCAGAATAGTTTTGCATTTCATACCTTTATTACCTTTCTCAGATTGTGGCACAAAGACAGTCCTTGATCCAGAAGCCGTGGAAGAGGAAGGGCTGGAGGAAACAGCATATCTTAAGCCAGTCTTATCAGAGGCTTCCTGAAGGGTCATCTTCTTAGGTACTTCATCATCAGAAGAATCCTCACTGTCACTAGCACTCTCCACAATCACCTTATCAGTTGTGGCAGCAAAGGCCATAACTTGACGACATTCATCCACAAACTCATTAGAAGAGTCATCCTCAGTATCACTCCACGTAGCAACCAACCCTTTATCTTTTGACTCCTTGGTCTTTTCCTTCATGAGGTAGTTTGGGCACTCTATCCTCATATGACCAAAATCTTTGCACTCATGGCATTAAATAAGGGGTTTTTCATTCTTGCCCTTCCTAGAGGATTTAGATTTCCTAGGACGTTTGCCCTTATCCTTTTTCCTGAACTGAAGAAGCTTGATAATCTCATCAGTTATGAATGATAGATCCTCATCCTCATCCTCATCTTTATCTTCATCTTTGGTTTCAGAGTCCTCAATCTCTTCCTCTATACCCTTAAGAGCCAAGTTTTTACTCTTTCCACCTTTTCCCATTGAGCTTAATCCCATCTCATAGGTTTGAAGGTTCCCTACAAGCTCAGTCAAAGGAATTTGATCAATATCCTTGACTTCTTCAATGGCAGTGATCTTAGCATGGAATCTTTCAGGTAAGGACCTAAGGATTTTTCTAACAATTTTGGATTCTGCAATACATTCTCCAAGCTTGAAAGCAGAATTCACAATATCCTTGAGTTTGGCATAGAACTCATCAAAGGTCTCATCCTCCTCCATCCTTATTTCTTCAAAACTACTAGTGAGTTGTTGAAGTTTCACAGTCTTTACTGCCTTGGTACCTTCATAGGTGGTCTCAAGAATGGACCATGCTTCCTTGGCAACTTCAGTGGATGAAATTTTCTTGAATTCTTCATTAGTCACCCCACAAAACAAAGCATTCAAGGCCCTACTATTAAAATTTGTAGCTACAATTGTTGCATCATCCCAATCCACAGGTGCTTCCTTCGGCTTAATCCAGCCAACTTCAATAGCTTGCCATACTTGTTCACCTAGAGCCTGCAAGAACACTTTCATACGAACTTTCCAGTACGCATAATTAGTTCCATCAAATAAAGGAGGTATAAATAAAGATTGTCCTCTATCCATGACAACAGGGGTCAATGGATCACACTCAGGAAATTAATCCAATCAGAGTGAACCCGCTCTGATACCACTTGTTGGCAAATATAGACCTCGGTTGATAGAATTAACAAGTTTTAAACCCAAGTTGTTAATTAGATTTATTATGAACAAACCTTGTTAAAACAAACAAACATTAATATCATGTCAATAACGAATGCAGCGGAAAAGTAAATAAGACAAGATATGATGACCCAGGAAAACCAATGAAACCAACCAGTTTCACAGTAAAAAACCTGGGGGGAAACCTTCCCGAAAAGCAATCCACTATAGAAAAGAGAAGTTTAAGATCTAGTACAAAACCTTTGTCCCTAGACTCTACAATCCCCGTAGATGAACTCACAGCAGAAACCTTCTACCGCTTCAGAACCTCTGAACTCTTCAATATATGAACGCCACCCTTTTTGTTGCACGGATCCCAGTACGTGACTAACTCCTTTGCACGAATCTCAAAACGTGACTCACTCACCAACTTAAGGAAGAAGAATGTTGGCTGCAAAGTTCTTCACTTCATCAACAATGAAGATCAAGAAGCACTTGGTTACAAAACTCTAAGGCGCAAAGACGCAGTAGCTTCTTTCAGAGAGAATAAGGCATCGGTCACCTTTTGCATATGTTCTCCTTGTATTCTCTTATGTGACGGCCTTTAAAATAAGCTTTATATAAGTCTAGGGTTGTGAGAAAAGAAACCCTACTCCAACATGCACGGGATTGATACAGGAGTTCTACTCCAACATGCACGGGATTGATCTTTCAGTACCTCATTTTGTCACTCGCGTTCGAGGTATGCGCATTCCTGTCATACCGCAACTTGTTGCGGATGTGCTTAGGGTACCTAGAATAGAGTTTCCAGATTACCCCTCTTGTGAGCGTCTGAGGACTGTGTCCAAAGATGAGTTCATTTCTGCCTTTTGTGAGTGCCCTGCTGATTGGGGTGAGCATCAGTCCACATCATGTAGGCTTTTTGCTAAAGGTCCTAGATTCATTAACATGGTGATGACTTTTGTTCTCCATCCTCTTTCTCACTATAACTCTATCACAGAGCCTCGTGCTCGATTTTTGCTTTCTTTGCTTGAGCATCTTACCATAGACTTCCCTTCTCACTTCATCAGGTCTATCATAGAGGTCTATCTTGATTCGGCGTCCCGTGATAAGCTCATCTTTCCTTCTACTATCACGCGAATTCTACGCCATTTTTCCGTTCCCTTTCCTGTGTCCGACCACTTCACACACATATCTACCATAGATGTCGCTACCGTAAAACGTAGTGAGGCGCAGTTCAGGTCGAGACAGCCAGGTGCCACTCCTTCCTCTCGTTCAGCGCCATCCAGATCAGCTCCATCTACATCTGCTCCTTCTTCCTCTTCGAGCGATGTATCCCTTGGTGATATTATGGCGTAGCTGTAGCGCATGGACACTCGTCTTGATACACTCTCTGCTGAGTTGTATCAGGTGAATGTTCGTGTGGGTCGTATTGCACGACGGCAGGCGATCATGGGTGGATTTGCTCCAGAGGCTACTCCTTCACCATCTACTCTAGCAGCGTTAGATTCTAAGGATGATGAGGATGATGATGATGATGATGATGGGGATGCTAGCTCTGCCGATGAGATGTCTACATGACACTCTACCCTTTGTCACTCGTGACAAAAAGGGGGAGTAGTTTTGGGCTATGAGAGTAGTCATCTTAGGGAGAGAGTTAGTATAGGACATTTTTGATAGGGAGAGTGTTGTCATTTTTGAGGGATGTAGTGAGGCTATATATGTATTTTTTTCTTTTCTTATCTCTTAGATACATTGATCTTGTATATGAGGTCCTTTGACCGTTTTACATACATTGTACTTATATTCTTTATATGTGGATGTATGTTTCTTTCACCTCTCTCTTCATGTGTTGTTTCTTTTCTATCTTTATACACATGTTCTTTATACTTGTATGCAATCTATTTATTTCTGTTTCACACAAGATGCCTTGATGAGTTTTGTTTAAAGTGTTTCAGAAATACAGGTTGTCAAAGTCTACTTGCCATAAACTCTCTTCTTGCAAAGTTTTTCAAGAGTTTATGTTAGGATAGATTTTATTGTATTCAACAAGTGAATATGAGTTGAGTGATTTATGACTTCTCTCATATGCTCATTTGTTTGTTGTGGTTTTGTCACGGATTGCCAAAGGGGGAGATTGTTAGGACATATATGTTTTAACTTGTTTAAGAACATATGTCACTTATTTATGTAAATTGGCTAATCCTTTGACAAAATGCACTCTACTTGTAATTGGGTAGTTCTAGGTGTTTTTAATACTTCAAGAAACAATGTTTCAAGGTCAAGTGTTGAAGTCATCAAGTCTGTCCAAGAGAAAGCAAGCTGAAGTGCAAAGTTTTTAAAGCTCGACACCTGCTCGACAGCTACCTCGACATCTGCTATCTGTCGAGATTTAAAAAGTCAGATTTCCAATCTGATTTTCTTGGGATCCGTGAATATGTTTTTGGGCCTTCTTTTCTTCTAACCCTAAACATATAAAAGGATTATTTTAAGAGCCGTCTAGGGTGACACAAATTGCATTATCATTGAGCAATCTTTGTTTAAGCAAATTGTGATCAACAGACGAAGTTCTTGACCTAGTTCATCTTCCATCAAGAAGTTGCTGTGTATTTGCACCATAGGGTTTTGTAACCAAGCATCTTCCTGCTATTCATCAAGTGGATGAACTGCAGAACTTTGCAGCCAACCATTCTTCCTCAGTTGGTGTTCTGAAGTCGCGTACTTGGATCCGCGCATTGGTTAGTCATGTACTTGGGAGCCGTGCATCAAAGGTGGAGACTGTCACTATAGATCAAGTCCAATTGGGTATTGGGGTAAGGGTTCAACTGTAGGTTGGTAAGGTACTTGGGATTCCTTTACTTGTAACCGCTTGATTTGATAATAGTGGAGTTTCGGGAGTGGTGACCTGAAAATCACCCGGTGGGGTTTTTGCCATTAGGGTTTTCCCCATTTGTAAATAAATCACCGTGTTATTTATTTTCCACTGCATATTTAGTTGATTGGTGATTTGTTTGTGCTTCCATAAAATTGCATGATTAATTGATTAATTAATTACTTGGCTAAATTAATTAATTAGGGTTAATCACAAGGGGTCATTCAGATTGTGACCTATCAGTTGCTTCTTCCACATCTTCAATTTCTGCATTAAACAATTATCAATTAAATAATTTCAAGTTAACCACTCTTGAACTAATGAGTACAACTGACATATGTAGCCATATTTTATATAAAAAAAGACATATGTAGCCATATCATCAAACAAGTTGAGGGGTTTAAGCAAATAAAGGTTATGAGATTATTGAAAAAAAATAATAATTTGCCTGTAAGCTATATGAACTTAGAGTGCTTACCAAGATCAGCTTCTACCATGTAAATGCAGGTAACACATATGAAGAATATGCATCATATTTGGATGCAAGAGCTTGCTAAGAAGATAAGTTTGTAGCTTCTCCAAAACCAACAAGTCCAAGTTCATTTGTGTTAGAATAAAATGGCCCAACATGATATTTTTTGATGTCTCTATTATCAATAATTAATTATTCAAAATTTCTTGTGAATCATTTCATTGTAAAATATTGGAATATTGAAATATGTCTACTTGATATTGTAGACTAAGATTATGAATCACTTCATTATAGTCCTTGACTTAACCATATCCATCATGATGTAGCCTATTCTGTTAGGTACATTGTTGGACCATGATGGAAAGGAGGTGCAAGTTAAAATTGTGCAGACTATGGAAGACAATAAGGGCTAGTCTTTCGATGGTTAGTGCATAATCATCTCGGAAGTCCTTCCATAATGAGATTCATGCACGTTGAGTATTGGCCTTAATAAATCTATCGTATCATTGCCAGTAACTTGGCCTCCAATAAGAGGTGCTGTCATTATAGTGATTTTGGATATGAACGATAGATGAATCCATGCATTAGTATGGAGTTACAAAAGTAATGACACGTTAAGGTTAATGCATCTAATTAATGAAGTTATTTATTAATGAATGTAACATATCTGTTACATGAATTGTTATTACGATAGAAAAGATTTTATGGCTAGTCATGTCCTTTTTGAATATTATAAATATTGTCAAGGCCACACTTGCAAGAGGTGTGAGAAGAGGAAAGAAAACTCTTATTAATCCTGACCAGCTTGGGAAAGCATCCTAATTGCTTGTGATGTCCTTGAATAATATAATTTAGTATGTAAATTTCTCACATTTTATTATTGATTTTTATTACATATGCACATGATATAATTGTTAATTGATAGATGTATTATATTTGTTTCTCTTGAATTATTACTTTTTAAGTATAATTCCTACATGGATCCCACCAGTGATAAAAGCTGACTGGATTCCAGCAGCATTTACACCCTTGATGTCATGATGGAGAGAGTCACCCACAGAGATAGAATCAGAAACACCCACATCAACCATGGCCATAACTGCTTCATAGATTATCTAAAACAATTGTCAAATGGTATAAATCTAGACTTTGGGGAGCATACAAGATGTATATCCAGTAGAAATAAATGCAATGAAGAGAACAAGGGTTCTATCACAAACACTGTATTCAAGAAAAAGATAGAGAGATCATGAAGATCAAATTTCTATATGTTAGGTTCTAAAGATTTAGGAATTTATGTATTTAGAACTCTAATGTGTATTATTGGCAAACCATGATCAAAACAAGTTATTTAATCTTGTTTAGACTTGCTTAAAGTTGTATTATTTATGTAAAGTTGGAACAAGATGATGCAGGAATGAATAGTGCTTCTCGGCCTGGTTTGATCGATCGAAGCTTAGACTCGATCAATTGAAAATCGGGTCAGATGTGTTTTTTCTGCAGAATTCCAACTCAGCCCTAACTCCTAAAACGTTTAGGATTTCATGTTTTTGCCCTAGGTATATAAGGAAAACCCTAGCCACATTTTAGAGGTTGCTTAGATTGCTGTTTTGTGTAAATCTCTTGTGAGATCTAGAGGAGTTTTCCTTTACACAAAGCTTAGGGTTTTCAAGGAGGAGATGTTATCTACACCTTGATGATCAATTTAGTTGCTGCCATTAAAGCTTAAAGATACACAAGTAGGTGTGCTTGTACTTGCTGGAGAATTCAAGAAAGAAGGAGTTCGTGGTCTCGGAGCTTGCATGTGGTCGTGTCAGTAAGTTCTACTGGTGGGTAGCAATAAGAAGTTGAGCGTGGGGGCTTGTAAGTCTTATTGTATGAACTTCGATTCTTTCAAGATAGTGGATTCAAGTTTACCTTGAGGATAGCTAAGTTAAATCCTCCCTAGGTTTTTACCATGTGGTTTCCTAGGTTATCATATCTTTGTGTTATTTATATTTCCACTACTATATACTTGATATGATTTTTTGATTGTGATAACCTAGATTTGCATAATTTGACTAAGTTAATCATTTAGCTAATTAACTAGGTTAATTCGGTTATGTTAAGGGGTCTAAAAACCATTTACTATACATGTAATCACAACCAAACAATTGATAAAGCACTGTAGCAGCATTATTAGAAGAAACAGAAATAGCAAAACAAGATTTTCTCTCTCTCTCTCTCTCTCTCTCTCTTTCTCTCTCTCTCTCTCTCTCTCTCTCTCTCTCTCTCTCTCTCTCTATATATATATATGTAAAAATATTATTTACAACTATGTGTTTTGTTGGCTTATATTTCGTGCCAAATTTGATTGTAATTTTATTCAATCTTTTGTACCCTATATTTATTATGGGATTTGATTGTAAGGGTTGTGTGATACAGAGAAAGAGTGTGAAGACTTAAGCAATTGAAGATTGAGGAGTTATCACGGGTATCTCGTGACTAAGCATCCCGCGAAGTGAGCCATGTGCCTTGCACATGCTGGAATACGAAGAGTCAGGACAGGATGGAGATAGCTGTGTTTCGTGAGTAGCTCGCGGATAAGGCCTTCCCGCGAGACACCCGCAAAACATTCTGTTTTGCTTGACTATCAATTCTAATACACACTTTCTGTGCCTACACTATTTATACCCACATTACCCACAAATGTTGAGGAGTGCTTCTGAGAGAAAACCTTAGCCAAACACCTTGAGAGTTAGAGATTGTCATACCCACAATTCTCTACACATTTGCTTGTGGAATTTTCTCAACTCCTACCTCTTCATTTCTATATCATTGAGAGGTTGATAGCCCAAACACTTACCACATCCTTTCAGAGTGTCAAGTGAGGTTTTAGTGCTGTTGAGAAGCATTGGAAGAAGCCAAGGATAGCAGATGCAACATGGAGCTTGTTGCGGGATCCGGAGAGCTAGACAAGACACGGTTCCGAGAAGCCTTGTTAAAGTAGGAGCTTGGAGGGCTTAGGTACATCGGGTAGATTAGGCTTGGAGGGTCTCTTGCTAAACCATGTATCCCAACTGATTGTCTAGTGGATCAATTATCGCTTGGAGGGCGACAGAGAGGTTTTTTGCCGAGTTCTTCGGTTTCCTCTTTGAAAACAGATCAGCGTGTTATCTTGTGTTTGCATCCTTCTTCCCTACTCTTTTACTTTCCATTTTACTACTGTGTTGTTATGATTATAGATTAGAGTAGTTTGTTTGTTTATTCGCTCGTATTTATACTATTCCGCACTTTGTAGTATGTTAGTGTAAAATCAATAGAGTTGAACTTTTATTTGGGGGTTTAAACAGCTCTTGTGTTTTTAACACATTTTTGAGCTTTCAATTGGAATTAGAGCAGTTACATTCACTGTGGTTTAAATACCTGAGTGTGATCCTAGACCCCTTGGTGTGTCATGAAAAGTGATTTGGCAAAGGCCAACATGAAGCATAGTAAAGGTGTTTGTGAAAATGACTCTATGAGCATATTTGAAGACTGTTCTAGTAATGAGCTTTTAGAGTTATTCAAATCAAAGAAACATGCTAGAATCTTTATACACATGCTGAAATCTTTAGTTCATAATAATCATGATATTCATAACAGCTTGTGTGAGTCGAATTCCTTAATTGATGAATATAAGAGAAGGAATAGACATTTGTGTGATAAACTTGATTGTCTGAAAAGAAAGCTACACTCATCTATGAATGAAGTAAAGAAAGATGAGTCGTGCTTTGATGGTCAAGAATGCCTATCTCATGCTTGTCTTTTTGTTCATACCGCATTGAAAGTGTTCAATTCATGTTTGTGGTATATTGACAGCGGTTGTTCAAGGCATATGACTGGAGATAAATCTTTGTTCAAAAATCTTAAAGAGAAGGAAGATGGTTTTGTGACATTTGGAGACGGTAGTCACTCACAAGTTCTTGGAAAGGGAATCGTGGATATTCCAGGACTGCATTTGTTAATTGATGTGCTGTACATTAAGGGATTGAAAGTGAACTTGCTGAGTATCACTCAAATTTGTGATAAAGACTTCTTAGTCCAATTTTCAAAGAAAGGATTCCTAATCCTGAATGAAGAAGGTGTTCAAGTTTTGAAAGGACTTAGGACCACCGACACTTGTTATGGGGTCTTTCCCAAACCAAGCACAGCATGTCAAAGTGCTTGAGTGAATCTTTTGGAGTCGTGGCATCAACAACTTGGACATGCTAATTACAAACAAGTGGCAAAATTCTTGAAGCTTGAAGCTGTGGTTGGTTTACCAAAGTTTGGAAAAATTGAAAAGAGTGTTTGTGGTCCATGTCAATTGGAAAAACAAACAAAGTCAAACCATCCTAAAGTAAATGTGGTTGCTACTTCTCATCCTTTGGAGTTACTACATATGGATCTAATGGGTCCAACAAGAACATAAAGCATGGTGGAAAGCGTTATATAATGGTGGTTGTTGACGATTTCTCAAGATATTCTTGGGTGGACTTTTTTAGAGAGAAGTCAGAAGCATGTGACAAGATGGAAATGCTACGTAAGAGGCCGCAGAATGAAAAGGGAGTTCCCATAGTTAAAATTAGAAGTGATCATGGGAAGGAGTTCGAAAATGCAAAGTTTGAAGCATTCTGCAATGAATACGGCATTAAGAAGGAATTTTCAACTCCAAAAACTCCACAACAGAATAAGGTGGTTGAAAGAAAGAATCGGGTGATCCAAGAAATGGCAAGAGTAATGTTACTCAACAAAAACATTCCACAGAAGTTTTGGGTTAAAGCAGTGTAATACTTCGTATCACATTGGGAATGGGATTTACTTCTGAGTAGGAACAAAGAAGAAATCGTATGAAATTTGGAGAGAAAAGAAGCCGAAGGTGAAATATTTTCGAATATTTGAAAGCAAGTGTTACATTCTCAATGATAGGGAGAATCCTGGAAAATTTGATGCTAAAAGTGATGAAGGGATATTCCTAGGCTACTCCACAAATAGCCGAGCATATAGAGTGTACAATAAGCACACTAAGCCAGTGATGGAATCGATAAATGTGGTCATCGATGACATTATCTCTAAAAGGGATATTGATATTGATGGTGAAGGACCAAGTCTTAAGAAGAATGAGGGTGATGACAACATGTCTCAAGGTGAGGATACTGAGAAAGAATCACCGGAAAAGGAGTTTACACCTCCTATATCAAGAAAGGAGACTAAATTAACTCAAGGATCTTCTAGTCCACTCACCCCTCTAAAAGTTCAACCTCCAATATCTCGTGATAAGGAACCTTCCATTTCCAAGAGACCATCGTCAAGGGTAACTCTCAATTATCCCTCAAGCAATATCATTGGTGATTTAGATGAAGGACTTCGGTTGAGAAAAGGAGCAGCCTATAGTGTGAATCATGTGACATACAACTGTTATCTTACTCAATTTGAACCAAAGAAAGTGGAGGAAGCTTTGAAGGATGAGAATTGGGTAGAGTCCATGCACCAAGAGTTGCATCAATTTATTAGAAATGATGTATGGGAGTTGGTACCAAGGCCCAAGGATACACATGTAATCGACACCAAGTGGATCTTCAAGAACAAGACTGATAAAGATGGTGAAGTTGTCTGAAACAAGTCTAGATTGGTGGCTCAAGGATATATTCTAGTTAAAGGCATAGACTTTGATGAATCCTCTGCTCCAGTTGCAAGACTAGAGTTAATCCGAATTCTTCTCTCCATAGCATGCATTATGAACTTCAAGTTATATCAAATGGACGTGAAGAGTGCTTTCTTGAACGGGTTTTTAAACGAAGAAGTGTTTGTTGAGCAACCAAAGGGGTTTCAAGACTCTCACTTTTTGGACCATGTGTTAAGGCTGAAGGAGGCATTATATGGGTTGAAACAAGCACCAAAAGCTTGGTATGATCGCCTCACCACATACCTCTTGGATCATGGTTTCAAGAGAGATCAAGCCGATCAAACTTTATTTGTCAAAAGAGATGAGAGATCTCTCATTGTTGCTTAAGTATATGTGGATGACATTGTCTTTGGATCCACAACCGATCACCTAGCTCATGAATTTTCAGAAGAAATGAAAAGGGAGTTTGAGATGAGCATGGTGGAAGAGCTAAACTAATTCCTAGGGCTTCAAGTGAAACAACGAGAAGATGGGATATTTATCTCTCAAGAGAAATATGCCAAAAATCTTGTAAAGAGATTCGGCCTAGACTTTAAGAAACACACTTCCACTCCCATAATTTCCTCAGCAAAACTGAGTCGTGATGCAGCAAGTGTAGAAGTGGATCCAACACTCTATCGAAGCATGATCGGTAGTCTTCTCTATCTCACTGCTAGCAAACCAAACATCGCTTTCAGTGTAGGAGTATGTGCTCGATTTCAGGCAACACCCAAAGAGTCACACTTGACAGTAGTCAAACGAATTATCTGCTATATAAATGGCACATCTGACTATGGAATTTGGTATTCAAGAGACTCGAATGAGTGCCTAGCTGGATATTCTGATGCTGACTGGGCCGGGTGCATTGATGATAGGAAAAGCACTTCCAGTGGTTGTTTTTATCTTGGAAATAACTTGGTGTCGTGGATGAGTAAAAAGCAAAATTTAGTTTCTCTATCAATGGCTGAAGCTGAGTACATTGCAACGGCGAGTTATTGTGCACAATTATTATGGATGAAGAAGCTTCTACGTGATTATGTAATTACTCAAGACACTATGTGTGTATTCTTTGATAATACAAGTGCCATAAATTTGTCAAAAAATCCAGTTCAACACTCGAGATCAAAGCATATTGAGATTCGGTACCACTTTATTCGAGATTTGGTGGAGGAAAAGACTGTGTATTTGGAGTTCATCAACACTGACAACTAGAAGGCAGACATATTTACTAAACCTCCTGATGGTCCGAGGTTTGAGTCTTTGCGTAAGACCATCGATGTCGGTATCATTCCTTGAACTCTATCTCATGTGTGAACCTATTTTGCTCATTGTTGCATACCTATTGTATAGGTCTCACATGTTTAGTTAGATCATGTTTCTTTTACAAGCTTTTGCTTTGTTCTTGTTTTTGTTGATCTTACTTTTCTTATTCTGTTTTTTAGTGTGTTCAAAAATTCAAAAACCCATAAAAATTGAAAAATCTTCAAAAAGTTTGATCGCTTGTGTTGTGTATATCACATGAGAGTCTGGCCTAGTACCTTCGTACTAATGGCGTAGTGCATTTACGAGCTTAGCTTGTTATGTATACACATATATCTGCATGGAAGGAATGTTGAAAACTATGTAAGATTGTTGTAAATAGATCTTCAAGTTTGCCATGAATGATTGGTCAATAGTCTTGATGGTCTTGATACTTGCATAGACTTATGCCTATATCTCTTCCCACTTTATTTTTATATTTTTGCAATAAAGCTCACCAAATGTAAATCTCCAAATGAAAAGAGATCTTGAGTTGCAAAAGCCTTTCGCACATACTAGTATTTGACTAGGAAAAAGGGAAAACGATTTTTGTATTGAAATGTATGGTGCTCAAAAAGCCAAAGGCTAACTCTCAATGTTGAAATATGAAAAATTTCAAGCACCGATCTCAAAAAGAGATGTATTATCCAAAAAGGATTAAATGTTCTGATTCATACAGAAGCCAAATGAAAAGCTTCTAAGTTTTGTAATTATTCTCTTGTGGGAGGTCATATATGCTCATTTCTATAATTGAAATAGTTCACTTGACTCAGTATTAGTTGTTTATGACTTGATTGAATTGATCATTGAAGCTTCACTCTGGTCTAAGGACTATTTCACACTTG
Source organism: Quercus ilex subsp. ballota (assembly GCA_032727855.1). NCBI lineage: Eukaryota > Viridiplantae > Streptophyta > Magnoliopsida > Fagales > Fagaceae > Quercus > Quercus ilex. Next base: position 57,220,967 of record CM064917.1, on the reverse strand, counting down.
ATACTCACCCACAACACACAAGACTTTGATTCAATTAATGCTTATCTCATTTGTGTGATTGTACATGTTCAAATGTGATGTGTATGCTCAAGTACTTGCTGATCAAATACAAAAAGATTTTTGAGTGTTTTATATATTTTTGAAAGTGATTTTATACTTTTGTGTCTTTATTTTTTATTCAAAATGCATTTTTGTGTTTTACTCAAAAAACTGGTTCAGAGGTTGTTTCGCGAGAAGCTCATGACTTAGAGCTTCCCACGAAATGTGCTTTAGGGAAATAAAATTTTTGTCAATTCATACAGAAAGTCTTTCTACTACCTCGCAAGTATTTCATGACTAAACACTTCTCGCAAAACGTTTTTAGGCAAAAAATGGATTTTTCCAATTTCAGACAGAGGCTATCGCGACTGTCTCACGAATTAAAGCTTCTCGTGAAAGCTTTTGTGCTTCAGTGGCCATTCTTGAGACTGTCTCGTGACTGTCACGCTACTGCCTAACCTGCGAAAAATGCGTGTTTTCAGTTTTTATGTAGCAGATGTGACAGTTTTTTCAAAACTTCACTTCCCTCGCACTGACTTTTTTGAACTCCTCTCAACCCAAAATCATTTTTATTTCAAATCCCATCATTTTCAAGCAAAATCTCTGTAAAATCACTTCAAGGTATGTTTTCCTAAACATTTTCTTCATTTTATCTTCAACTATGCAGATTTTAGCTTAGGGTTTTTATAAAAAAATTGGGGATTTTCGAAAACTGGGTTGGGGTTCTTAAATTTGTGAAAATTTTTCCAAAATTTTGATTGGGCTAAGTCCCATTTGTTTTTTGTATTGGCCCCTTGTGGCATATTTAGCTTGTATTGAGGCATTTTTCACCATGTTCATGCATTGTTCATAGTTAGAATGCATTGTTGCATGTTAGGTGTTTGACAGAATGTTCGAGTGACATTTTTGTGTTGAATTGGAACCAAATGAGTTCCAATACTCGGGTTTCCTTTTAATTAAACATGTGTAACATGTTTTGGTCAATAGGTGTGTGTTTACACATTGTGCCCATTTTGTGCCTCTCAATGCCATGCCATGCACACACTAGGCACACACTAGGCCCCTCTAGACACACCTCATGCATCTCATGTTGCACACACATGCATGAGCACATGCACAAGACATACATACACATGCACAGTCACTTAAATTCATGCATTGTGTTTTTGTTTACATGTTTTAACTGTTTTAGCATGATGTTTTGAGTTAATTTTGCTCTGTATTAGGATTGTTTTACCTATTTTTTGGACTAACTTGAATCTAATCAAGTTTTGTGTTCTATTTTGTGTTTTTGCACTTGTTTTTGTTCTTTGTTCCCTGTGCATATGTCTTCTACAAAACATTTTGCAACCAAGAAGTCATCCAAACGTGCACGCATTGATTTTGATAACTTCGAGTCTGCTGAGGCTGATATGAAATACATGATTGCTACAAGAGAGCAACCATTACTATGGAGAGGGTGGTCAAGCTAGAAACCCTTGAGGACACCTTCATCCCTGAGGTGTTCAAAGAAAGGACTTGGACCAAGCTGTTGAACCCGGTTGGGGTTGTCTACTCAGAGATCATAAGAGAATTTTTCTCAAATGCTACTGTGGAAGAAGACCATATAGATTGTTGGGTGAGGCACAAAGAATTTGTGATTATAAGGGATAGCATTCAAGAATTTTTGGAGATTCGTCCTTCCTCTCAGCCAATCTTAGTCCAATATGAAGATAGATTGGGATTGACTGAGGTGATGGTGAAAATACTGGGTGGTACATCGAAGAAGTCATCCATGAATACAATCCCATTTTCACCGGAGATGAGGGCTTTGGCATATGTGATGATCCATAACTTGTATTCGATCACCAACCTCACTGCACTGTCAGCTCCAAGGACAAAGTTTTTGTACGATCTCTTTACTCATAAGAAGATTGATATATGTGGACACATCTTCCATCTGTTGAAGAAAAGCATTGAGAAGCAAAATTCCAGAACAGTTATGTCCTTTCCCTCACTGATTATGGGCCTAATTGCGAAGGCAAGGCTTAAACTTCCGAGTGGCCTTACAGTAGTTTAGAGGGACTATCCCATTGGTGCACACATAGTCACTAGGAGCACAGCTCACATCAAGGGCTCCAAAACAGGTGTGCATATGATACCACAGGATCATGTTGAGGACGATGGTGGAGATACAGAGGAGGAGATTGATAGATTCACTTCTTCTTTAGAGACTTCAGCATAGCCACCTCTTCTGCACCAGCACAAGGACCAGACAGACTTGATCGCCTCCTAGATAGAGTGGACTAGATGTTTACTGTGCTTACCTCCAATGTGCAACACACCGCGACCCAGTTTGCATATGTCCAGGGACAGATCACTGGATTGTCTTCATAGATCGACGACTTGTCCATGGCACGGGGATCAGATTCAGAGTCTGATCAGTTCTAGCCTCTTTGGCCATTCCAGTCAAAAAGGGGGAGAAAATTTTGAGGGGGCGCTTGCACAGTTGAGGGGGAGCATAGCTTAGATCATACATACATTGGTGTATTACAGGCAGTTTAGCTTTATTTATGTTTTGATTTAAACTATTTTAGCATCTATAACTCTTGGATTTTTGTTTTTACTACTTTTGTTTAAAACTTTAGTACACTATTTTTTATTTCAGTTTAAATTCAGTAGTTGTGTTTATCTCTATGCTTTGTAGCATTTTTTTTTTGTACTTTTAAAGATATTGCTAATATGTCTTAAGTACCTCACTCTTCTACCCTATTACGATCTTGTATCCTAGATGCAAATACTTCGTGTACTTTGCATTGGTTGAGTGTTGGACATGCAATTGATCCTTGGGATTATTCTTAATTGCATTGTGTGTCCGGATGAGCATTTACTAGCTAAAAGTTCATTGTAGTCATTCTTTAATGACTGTTTTTGTATGATCAAGATATGCTTACATGTTTTATAGTGTTTACAAACTTGATCACACTTTACTTGCTCACGTATGTACCTTGTGTTCAACTTGTCATAAGCTTAATGAAAGTTTTGTTTGTGTGCAAGTGTTTCAGGTTACATGTATATACGTGCAAGTGCTTCACAGCTTCTAGATTAGGTGTGAGTGAGTTTTGCCATTGTTTCCAAACTCATGTTTAAGTCTAGAGTCTATTTTAGGGGTTTTGTCATGGAATAGCCAAAGGGGGAGATTATAAAGTTGTTATTTACAACTATGTGTTTTGTTGGCTTATATTCCGTGCCAAATTTGATTGTAATTTTATTCAATCTTTTGTACCTTGTATTTATTGTGGGATTTGATTGTAAGGGTCATGTGATAGAGAGAGAGTGTGTGAAGACTCAAGCATTTGAAGATTAAGGAGTTCTCGCGAGTATCTTGTGACTAAGCATTCTACGAAGTGAGCCATGTGCCCTGCACATGCTGGAATGTGAAGAGTCAGAGCAGGATGGAGACAGTTGTGTTTTATGAGTAGCTCGCGGGTAAGGCCTTTCCGCGAGACACCCTCGAAAGATTCTATTTTGCCAGACTGTCAATTCTGATACACACTTTCTGTGCTTACACTATTTATACCCACATTACCCATAAATGTTGAGGAGTGCTTCTGAGAGAAAACCCTAGCCAAACACCTTGAGAGTTAGAGATTGTCATATCTATAATCCTCTACACATTTGCTTGTGGAATTTCCTCAACTCCTACCTCTCCATTTCCATATCATTGAGAGGTTGATAGCCCAAACACTTACCACACCCTTTCAGAGTGTCAAGTGAGGTTTTGGTGCTACTGGGAAGCATTGGAAGAAGCCAAGGATGGCAGATGCAACATGGAGCTTGTTGCGGGATTCGAAGAGTTAGTCAAGACACGGTTCTGAGAAGCCTTGTTGGAGTAGGAGCTTGAAGGGCTTAGGTACATTGCGTAAATTAGGCTTGGAGGGTCTCTTGCTAAACCATGTATCCCAACTGATTGTCTAGTGGATTGATTACCGCTTGGAGGGCGGCGAAGAGGTTTTTCGCCGAGTTCTTCGGTTTCCTCTTCGATAACACATTGGCGTGCTATCTTGTGTTTGCATCCTTCTTCCCTACTCTTTTAAATTCCATTTTACTGCTGTGTTGCTATGATTATGGATTAGAGTAGTTTGTTTGTTTATCCGCTCGCATTTATACTATTCCGCACTTTGTAGTAAGTTAGTGTAAAATCAATCGAACCATAACTTTTATTTAAGGGTCTAAACAGCTCTTGTGTTTTCAAAACATTTTCTAGCTTTCAATATATATATATATATATATATAAGTAAGAATAACATAATGATAATGATAAGAGACTACTTCATGATTTTGGCCCTCTGGGTGCACCATAGTGCTCACCTTGTGGCTGACACTGTACCATAGTGATAAATTTAGGGGCAATAACAAGTTTCAAATAATTATTTGATATCTGGTACGTACGTAAGAATGTTTATATGGATATGATTTCCAACCAAATTTTTTATGAGAACTTTCAAGAGGTGATTTGGCAATGATTCAAGAAATAATGTGTGAAAATTTCTTCAGATATAGTATATATAGGTGTATACTATATATACTTTCAACTGTTCCATTGACTTTTTATGTTATGAGACACACAACTGATTGTTTGTGACAATAGTTGCAATTCATTTAACCAACTTATACATGTCAAAATAATTATAAATTTGTTAAAAAATATCTATGAACAATATGGTCTAACTTGAAATATTTGGAATCTTGAAAATTTCTTGCTTAGTCATTTGAAAGAATATGTAATGCTAACATATTAAACTAGTTGCTAAACCATGCATGCACAAAAAAGTTTATTGAAAATAATTATAAACCATATATATTTAAATATATATCAATCAATAAAATGCCAAATCAGAGAATTTGTAGAAAATATGCAATGTAATTAAATTACAATCTATTTAGATAGGAGTAAACGTAATTTAATTAGAATTTGTTTAATGTTAGTTTTTTTAAAAAAAATAAAAAATTAAATACTGAGTTTTAATTGTTTTAATTAACAAAAACAACAAGCCTTAATCTCAAATTTTTAGGATTGTCTATGGATACTCAACAAATTAGTTTGGGTTAAGCACATGTATTCTTTTCCTCCATTCTATTCTATCTAAAGTCATATTTTCTGTTACTTCTTTAATTGATAAGTCCTTTTTTATTACTTCTATTAATGTTATTTTGGGTCATCCTCTACCTTTTTCAATTCCCTCAACTTGGATCAACCCTTTTTTTTTTACCAATGCATTAATCGCTCTCCTCTGAACATAACCAAACTATCTCAAGCGATCCTCTCATCTTTTCATCAATATGAGCTAACTCTATCTTGAAACAAATTTCCTCATTTTGAATCCTATATTTCTATGTATATTCACTTATCAATCTTAACATTCTCATTTTAGCTATGCCCATGTTATGAATATGTTGCTTCTTAACAACCCAATATTTGGTATCATAGAATATAGCTAGTCATGTGGCAATTTTATAAAATTTTTCCTTTAAGCTCTTATTTATGATTCACATCCTCTTCAATCTCTCCATCTTTATGAATTATTGTTCCAAGATATCGAAAACTCTCACTCTTTAGTATCTCTGGGCCATCAAGTTTTATCACTCATTAGTCTATATTTCTACTTTTACTAAACTTACATTCCATGTACTCAATTTTATTTCTACTAATTGAAAGCTTTAGATTCTAGAGTGTCTCACCAAATTTCTAACTTGGCACTAACTCCACTCCTATTTTCATCCACTAAAACTATATCGTCTACAAAAAAGCATACACCAAGGAATATATTAAAATACGTTGTTCAACCATGGAACTCAAAGATTTGGCATCCAAGATCTTCTTGCTCCTAATGCCCTCATCAATGCGCTCTCCAATAGGGATGAGGCTAGTGAAATGAGTGACTTGGGTACTGATCATCTTCTCATAGTAAGGAGGCTTGAGGTTGTCAATGAACCACTTGATCATCTCATTTTCCATCATGGGAGGTTGCACTTGTGCATCTAGCTTACGCCACCTTTGAGCATACTTTCAAAATGATTCCCTACCCTTCTTTTTTGTTCTTTGAAGAACTGTGTAGTTGGGAGCTATCTCAGTGTTGGACCTATAGTATTCTAAGAAAGAGTTGTGTTGGTTAAAATCTGGTTTTTGTATCTCATACAAAAACACACGCAGCAGAAGCAACAAATACACGGATCTACTTCAATCATGAAAGATAAACATGTAACCATGAATTCTAGAATCAAAGAATAGAAAGCGTACCTTGGTGTAGTGAATTTCAAAACCAAACTTGAGAATACCTTTAATCTTCATCTCAATTCCACATGATGCCCAAGATGTGTGGTCTCTCAATCAGTCATTTTTGTACATAAACTCTCAAAGAAAAATCCTTCTTTTTCTCCTTGTGGAGAAAAACTGAACTCTTTTTCTTTTCATCTTACGTACGTTAAAACCATTCTCATAGTTTCTTTATTTAATAACACTTATTAAATAATGACTGATTTCTAATTGGGTTAGCCTTTTGGGCCTACCCAATTGGGCTTTAGTTTGTGGCTTGAGATGGGACCAAAGGGACCAATAAGACACTAGCTCCAATGGGCCTTGGGCTTTTCTGTCAACTCTTGACAAGTCCAAAGTTACCATTAATTATATTCAATACCACTATAAGAATATAATTGCACTCTAGGCCTTATCTATAAATTATATCCCAAGACTTTATTATACATTCAACCCCTTCATTAAAATATTCGTAGTAATACAAAGTCATTAATATTGACTGCCACTTTGAAAATTACTACATCTTAATCCTTGAGTACCCGGTTTAATCCTTTATGTTATTCATAATATATTTATGAAATCCAATTCCATAAATATATACTTTAGTAACTCTTTACTAAAGTGGTTGGGCCCAACACTCTGAATAACCAAACCCATTAAACTTATCTCAAGGGAATATTTTATATCTCCATTAAGAGATTATGAATTCCATCTTGAGAATAAATGTTCCATCAACACTAAATGCGGCTGCCCAACATACTGAGGTTTTGAGCATAACTTATAGATCTCACTCCTGATATGTCAAAGCAACCTACATCTCATGATCAGGTCCATTATTCTCTCAGGATTTAGAGTTGATGTAAATAGAAGTCGTGAGCTTTATTATTCATTTGACAGTCTTTAGGGGAATAATAAATCTCACAGCGGTCCAGTTCAATATATCTTAACTCTTAAAACATATCAACATACCAACTAGAAGTCTCCACTTCCATGATCAAGACAAATCATCTTAGTCGATATGTTATAGTCTTCGCAGATGAAATGCCCAATTTCATCACCGACTACGAACTAAAATTCTGAGTTTACAAAGAACTTGTGATTTATATCTTTCTGTGACTTTTCACATAAATCACATACTATGCATCTCATGGACTAAGATAATGTCCCACTAGTTCATAAATAGTCTCTTATAATTAAACAACTTAATTATTCATGACATGCCAATAAATTGGATTTTAGGGCACAAACCCTAACAAGTTGGCCATTTCCCTCTAGCTAAAGGTCTTTTCTAATCTTGCATACCATGTGGCTGCGGGGGTGGTCAAACTATTAGGGAAAATCTGGCAGAGCAGAGGGTGATTGTCCCCATAGGGAGCCATCTTCCTACAAAACATGCGCAAGTGGGCGCAAGGATCTCCTGTACCATCGTACTTGAAAAACTCTGGTGCCTTGAACTTGGGAGGCATAATGACCTGAGGGAACTTGGTCAGACTGTCTAGATCAATGCTTCCATGGTCACTGGAACACTCTATGATACGAAGCTTCTCGGCTAGAGTTTCCACTTGGCTCTTCACTTGGTTGATCTAAGATTCAGGGTTCTTATCCTTAGAAAGATCTATTTCTTGGTCATTTCCCTGGGGCGGTACAATGTGACCTTGTTCCTATACTGGCAGAGGATGATTTTCATTCTCGGTTTAGGGACCTCTTTGACTATGACCGGAAGAGTTTAGTCCTCCTCCTACAACCAGTTGTTGCATTATACACATCATTTCTGCCATTTGCTCCTTTAGAAGAGCGACCTCCTGAACAGTTTCCTCAAGGGGAGAAGTACCACTAGTAGACATCTTTCTTGCGCGAGATTGAGTGATGATGGGATCACAGTGTGGTGGTAGCTTAGCCTATTTCTTTCTAGCAATCTTTTGATCTTGAGAAAGAGTGGGAGGTGAAAGAAACGGGTTGCATTTGACAAAATGGAAACACAACACCAAAATCAAGTTAGTTTATGTTCTTGCTATTTAACATGACCCTACCATTTTTAGAAAAATTTGGCTTTACACCCTTGACCAGGTATTTATCATGGTGAGTTTCTACTATGATGCAAGATGAATGCACTAGATTGGCAAGTTACCGAAACTTTCATGACATGCTTAACAATGCCAGCTTTTGGCAATTTGGACAGCATGGATCTTTCGGACTTTTGGATCTCTTGGAGGAGCCCTTGGATTCTTGACGTCTAGGACCCTTTGGCAATTTTGACATCTTGGCAATTTGGGTCTCTTAATGACCTGGGCAACATAGACCTCTTAGACCTTGGACCTTTCAGGGGGAGCTCCTAGATTCTTGACAATCTGGGCAACTTGGACCTCTTGGACCTCTAGATCTCTGATAGTTTTTTGGCAGCACTTCCCCTTTAAACGGAGTTTTAGTTACTTGCCACAAATTTTATCTATTAACAATTAGACGACAGAACCAATTAGTGTATGCATGAGTGCCCTTGCAGGGTTGTAAACCCTTAGGGATGGGGTATGGTCTAACATGTACAAGCAACAAGGTTGCTGTCCTTAGGGGTTTAATCATGGATATTGTGCAAGCAAGATAGAAGGAACCTAGAGTAGAGCACAATTTCTTTGGCGCAAGCAAAAAGGGCGCACCTGTTACAAGACACTTTCCCCTAACCTCTAGTCCTAGAAGGGTATCCTTTCCTGGGCTTGGATGTTCACTATTTAGGTTTTTCATAGTCCTAATGGGCTCTGGCTTGATCTAGTCCTCACGAGTTTGACATAACTAGGCCAACTGTATGCAAAGGCTTAACTGGTAGGTGGTTCCTGTCTTAGGGTACTCGATCGCCATACCCCTCCCTTTATGGACTTTATGGGGTAGGAATGATTGAGGGGCCCTTTTCAGCTACTCCTGTCCACACATGGACCCAGAAGTGCCTACAATATTAGCCCCAAACTAACTATGGGTAACACTGCCGATGTGTGTGTCTAGGCATCTGCAGATGGGGTGATGAAATCCTCAAAGAAATGTGACTACGCCAGCAGTGCGGAGCCCGGGTCCAGCTCAAAATGGGTGTACATGTCATGCAATCCTTAATGAAGGGGAAAGACTTTTTCAAAGCACAGCAGATATATAAATGGAAAGTGAATAAAGGTGTAGCGGAAATTAAATTTTGCTACCTTATGTTCGTAAACGAGGAAAGCTGTAACGCATGTGAGGAAAGCGATAAAGCCCCTTGTGAAAATACCTCAAAGCCTCCCTTTTGGAAAAGGATTTTTGGAAATTTTTTTTACTCCTTTGAAAATGGTTTACCAAGATGTAGTATAAGCCTTTTTCAAAAGGAAAAGCCCCGGAGGCCAATGGCAATTTTTGTGTTTTTGAAAGCCAATGTCCAAAGACTATGGTTTTATCAAAAGCTCTAAAGGCTAAACTCTCATCGATCCCCAGCAGAGTTGCTAGTTTATCGATGCCCAACCTCGATTGGGAACGGCAGCGGAAAAAACCGCTACCGTTGTCGCGAGCCCTCGTTCAACGACCCACCATGGCAACAGCTCCCGTGCGCGCGGGGCCCTATTGGAGTGCTCCTCTTGATGTGCATGGGCGCATGTTGTTCATGGAGCTTCGGGTGCTCTCTCTCTCTCTCAGTGGAGGAAGATAGGTCTACCTCTGGCGTTATGGCAGGATTCTAGGCCAAATTTTAAGGGATTACCAAAGGTAAGTGGAGTCGCCACCAATCATTGGGTTTTTCTAAGGTGTGATTGGTCACCTATTTATAGTTGATTTTATTACCAATCCTAGGCTAAGAAAAAGGGCATTTTTCCTAATCTAATGTGAATGGCAAAAAATCTTGATTTTTAGGTCCAGAAGTTTGGTTACGTGTAGGGAAGGTGTTACGTACCCCACAACGCCTGTCCAAGGACAGTCCTTTGTTTTGATAAAACCTTAATTTTTGGAAATTGGCAGTAAAAAAGGATTTTGGCATTGGCTTTTAGGGCTTTGCATGCATGGGGGCTTTAAGGTTTGGTTTTGAATGGGCGTGGTCCTAATCTATGCTTTCCTATGGCATTTGAGCAAAGTGCCAGATTTTCATCGCAAAAATCTGGTGACAAGTCACCTTACTTTCGCGGTGGAAATTAGGCATCGCTTACCTTAGGTGACACAAACTGTGACAATCACACCGGAAAGGAGGGCTAGCAGGTATGATAGGCCAAGATGTATTGATCCCTTGTGATGAATTAACTAATTAATTAGCCAAGTTAATTAATTAATTTGAATAACATGCAATACAGGTGGCAACACAAACAAATCACCAAGTTAATATGTAGCGAAAAATAAAGTTGACAAGGTGATTTGTTTACGAATGAGGAAAACCTCCGAGGAAAAAACCCCACCGGGTGATTTTAAGGTTACCACTCCCAAGAATCCACTATTATCATAACAAGTGGTTACAAGTAAAGGAATCCTAGTGCCTTATACCCTTACCCCAATACCCAATTAGACTTGTTCTGTAGTGACAATCTCTCCTTTTCAATGCACGGCTCCTAGTACGTGCCTAACCAATTGATGCACAGATCCAAGTATGTGACTAACCACCAACTTGAGAAGGATGTTTACTGCAAAGTTCTTCAGTTCATTAACACAATGAAGATCGTGAAGCTCTTTGGTTACAAAACCCTACAGCGTACAAACGCAACAGCTTCTTGAAGAAAAAGATGAATTAGGGCAAATTGTCTCCGGTCACAATATGCTTGTGAAAATCCTTTGCATCAAGTTGCACTCAATTGCATCAGTTGTAACGGCCCTTAAAATAATCCTTATATATGTTTAGGGTTATGAGAAAAGAAAGCCCAAACATGTATACATGGATTGGAAAGAAATCAGATCTGAAAAACTGATTTTCTTAAATCTCGATAGATAGGGTATCTATCGAGCAATTGTCGAGCATCGGGTAAAAGCTGCCTTTTAAAGCTTGATAAATGCTATCTGTCGAGTTTTAAAATCCAGCACTTCTTCACTTGATTCTTGGATAGATTTGCATGGCTTTAACACTTGGACTTGAAACCTTGTTTCTTGAAGTATTAAACACATCCTAAATCTACCCAATTACAAGTAAAGTGCGTTTTGTCAAAGGATTAGCCAATTCTATATTGACATATGTTCGTAACATGATTAACATATGTCCTAACAAGGTACATATATACATATATCATGCACAATGCAAGCATGCAGAATAGGAAAGTAAATGCCTACATCTCTAGAGCATAGCCCAAAATATAGGTGTAGGAAAGTAAACAGGGGTCGCTACACTCTAGAGATGAGGACAAATGGTACAATGCAAGATATACCTAATACAAACCATCTAAGGGAGAAAGGGAGGAGGAAGAAGGGGGTCTAAAGAGTACATAACCAGAGGGAAAAGCTAAACCCTAAACCTACTGAACACAGCCGCTCGGCCTGACCACATGCTTGCATCTGTGCCCTTTTTGCTTGCGCTTAGGAGACCGTGCCTTAGCTCCATGCATCCTCGCTCCATGTGTGTATTGTTGGTAAATTTGCCCGAAAAATCCAAAAATATCATTTTCTCTCTATGGATCCGTGAGAGCATCCAAAACAACGTGGTGCAACCCTTTTGAGCATCAGAGCACCCGAAATGCCCTTTTTAGCTACAATGACCAAAATGCCCGTAATTAGCCCTAGATTTGACCGAAGGTCAAAACCCTCGCAAAACAACGTTTTTCATAGTTTTACATCAAACTCAAGCTTCTCAGAGATTTTTAACAATTTTGACCAAGTTTGACTAATTTTTATCCTATGTCGATCTTAGGTGGGGCTATAAATAGCCCGATCAGAGGAAGTTTAAGGCCCGTGGGCCTCCAAGGGCCACCACCTCGAAAAACGTGCTGGGGCTATAAATAGCCCCAGGCACCCATCAGACCAGGAGATGACACTTTGTCTAAAGTTTGCTTGCTGCCCAACTTCTCTACACGTTTTTTCTGTCTTCCAAACACCAAAAAATCACACAAAAACACCTCAAAAAACACATCAAAGCCTCTTGATTCTTCTCTCTTCACCAAAAACACAGGGTATTGTTCCTATACCCAATCTTCCTTTCCTTTGGTTCTACACTTTGGATTTGGGGTTTGGGGGTGTGGATGTAGTTTTTTTGGTTATCATCCACACCCCTAAGCTTCTAAATCTCATTCTAGCATTCATCTTGTTTTTTTTTTACCTTGAATAACATGATTTATTGCTTTCTTTAGCATGTTTCTTGCTCTATGTGTGTTTCTAGCTTAGATTTCTTGGTTGTTATGGTTTATGTCATGTTTTGTACTTAGATCTACATTTTTACATGCTTATATGTTTAGATCTACATGTTTAGGGTTTTAAGCCACGCTTTCCTTTGTTTCATTTCTCTTTTTGCTTTATGTTGATGTTAGGGTTACATGCTCACATGTTTGTATGATGTCATTGGCTATGCCTTGCTTGGATCTATGCGTTTCTGTGCTTTTTGACATGTGTTATGCTTAGATCCGCTTCCGTACATGCTTATATGCTCGGATCCATGTTCTACCATGTCTATGTGCTAAGCTTTCACATGTTCACACATGTGTTGCCATGCTTATGCTTTGATCTATGTTTTCACATGCTTGTGTGCTTGGATCTATGTTTTTACGTGCTTTACGTTAGCTTTCCATGTACTTGTGTGCTCTATTCCATGTTCGTATGCCTAGAACTAGGCTATGTTTGTCATGCCATATGCTATTGTAGTCCTTTTGTTGCTTTATCTTTCTTTCTTGTGTTTTGGCTTATTGGTTTGGACTCGATCTAGACCCTATGGTCTTTGTCATTGTCCATACACCTTGGCTCATATCAAAGGCTTTGGATCACCCTATTTTTCATGTCTATGCTTGCTTGCTTCCATGCTATATGCCTGTGTTAGCCTCAATAGTTCTAGGCTTTGCCACGTTTGACGCCCTTAGTGGGTTTATGGTTGTGTAGTTACATCCGACGCCCTGAGTTTTTGTTTGAATGTAACCACTTGGGATGCATCTTCGGATGTTGGCTTGCTCTATGCGTGCCTTTTCCTTTTTTCGCTCTGTGTGATGATACACTTGCCATGCTTGTTTGTGCCACTCGTTGGCTTCATATGCATCTTTACACGCTTGCTTACATCTTCATGCATGAGTCTTGCTTGTTAGTGTGTCGTTCCTATTTCAACACAATGAAGTTATGGACATCCAATCCAAACCTACATTTGTCCCTCGCGGACACCACCTTTTGGTTGCTTTCTTGCTTGTTTGTTCGCTATCTTGCTGATGGATATATGAATGTCTGCAGTGAAAAATTAACGGGATCTACATCATTCGCAATTGATAACATGTACTAAGTTCATTCCAAAATTTAGGATAAAAGAGTGTACCTTGGTGTAGTGAAATTCAAAACTAAAGATCAGAAGTTCTTGAGAACACTTTTAATCTTCACTCCAATTCCATTTGTGCCCAAGAAGTGTGGTCTCTCAATCAGTTTTTTCTTGGAGAATGAAAAAGTGTCCAACTCTTACATACATACCATTTGATGTTCTTACATAAAATCTGTATGTTTCTCTCTACATAACTAATTATCTAATTGGGCTAGCCTTTTGGGCCTTTCCAATTGGGCTTTAGTGTGTGGCTTGGAGTGGGACCAAAAGGGAATAAATAAGACTCTTGCTCCAATGGGCCTTGGGCTTTTTTGTCAACTCTTAACAAGTCCAAAGTTACCATTAATTATATTTAATTCCACTATATAAATTTAATTGCACTCTAGGCCTTATTAATAAATTATATCCCAAGACTTTATTGTACATGCAACCCCTTCATAAAATATTCGTAGTAATACAAAGTCATGAATGAAGACTGTCACTTTGTAGATTACTACATCTTAATCCTTGAGTACCTGGTTTAATCCATTTAAGTCATTCATCATATATTTTATGAAATCCAATTTCATAAATATATACTTTAGTAATTCCTTACTTAAGTGGTTAGGCCTAACTCATTGAATAACTGAACCCACTAAACTTATCTCAAGGGAATATTTTATATCTCTGTTAAGAGACTATGAATTCCATCTTGAGAATATATGTTCCATCAACACTAAATGTGGCTGCCTAACATATTGAGGTTTTGACCATTACTTTAGATCTCACTCTTGATATATCAAAACAACCTACATTCCATGATCAAGTCCATTATTCTCTCAGGATTAAGAGTTCATGTAAATATAAGTCGTGAGATTTATAATTTATTTGACAATCGTTAGGCGAATAATAAATCTCACAGTGGTTCAATTCAATATGTTTTAACTCTTAAACATATCAACACATTAGCTAGAAGTTTTCACTTCCATGATCAAGACAAATCATCTTAGTTGATATGTTATAGTCTTCGCAGATGAAATACCCAATTTCATCACCAACTATGAACTAAAATTCTGAGTTTACAAAGAACCCGTGATTTATATCTTTTGTGACTTTTCACATAAATCACATACTATGCATCTCATGGACTATATGACAATGTCCAAATATTCATGTTACCATTATTTCAGATAATAATAAAACAACTTTATTAATCACAATATTAAGTTATACATAATGTCCTACATAATATCATACATAGCATTATACAATAGGATTTAAGGACACTAATCCTAACACTTGCTTGTTTGCCTACTTGCTTATTTGCTTGCATCCTTGTTTCTATGCTTACCATGTTTATTGCGCTTATCTGCTTTACGCCTCTTTATACGCACTTCGCATGTTTCCTTCCATTGCTTGTCTACTGGTTTCTCGTCTTTGCCTTTGCATGTATGCATATGCAGCGAGGATGCATGGTGCTAGGGCACGGTTTCCCAGGCGCAAGCATAAAGGGCGTAGGTGCAAGCATGCCAACATGAACCAAGCGGCTGCAGTCAGTAGGTTTAGGAGTCCAGTTTTTCCTATTTGGTTATGTACTCTTTAAAACCCCTTCCTTCCACCTCCCTTTCTCTCTTAGATGGGTTGTATTAGGTATATCTTGCCGTGTACCATTTGTCCTCATCTCTAGAGCATGGCGACCCCTATTTATTTTCCTGCACCTATATTTTGGGCCATGCTCTAGGGATGTAGGCATTTACTTTCCTTCTCTATGTTCTTGCATTGTGCATGATGTATGTATATAAATGCTTGCTTGCCCCTCCAGTGTGATTGTCACAATCTGTGTCGCCTAAGGCAAGCGATGCCTAATTTCTTCCATGAAAGTAAGGTGACTCATCGCCAAATTTTTTCCATAGAAATCTAGCACTTTACTTGAATGCCTTAGGAAAGCATAAATTGGGACCACACCCATTCAAAAGCCAAACCTCAAAGCTCCCATGCATGCAAAGCCCCAAAAGCCAATGCCAAAATCATGTTTTTCACTACCAATCTCCGAAAATTAAGGTTTTATCAAAATAAAGGACTGTCCTTGGACAGGCGTTGTGGGGTACTTAACACCTTCCCCATATGTAACCAAACTTCCGGACCTAAGAATCAAGATTTTTTTCCATCCATATTAGATTAGGAAAAATGCCCTTTTTCTTAGCCTAGGATTGGTAATAAAATCAACTAGAAATAGGTGACCAATCACATCTTAGAAAAACCCAATGATTGGTGGCGACTCCACTTACAATTTGGCCTAGATTCCTGCCATAATGCCAAAGTTAGTCCTACCTTTCTCTACCAAAAGAGAGAGAGAGAGCACTCGAAGCTCCACGTGAACAACACCATCATTATCAAGAGGGGCCTACAACAGGTCCCGGCCACGGTGGGTGGCCGAACGAAGGCATCAAAAGAACCCGTTGTGTAAGCTGGGTCATTCACGACAATGGACTCAAATGACGAGCTAAGAGGAGGCAGATCCCTGGGTACCTTGAATACTAGCATGACTTGAGAAGCAACTACTGAAAAAACACTAGAAAAACCACTGAAGATGAATGTCGGTAGGTGCCACGCCCTAGGGGATGCTACTCTGCAGCCACTCAGTGTGAATCTGTGGTGATGTAGTGGGCCCAAAATATCCTCTCGTGTTTGTAGTCAAAGGGAGAGGGATGCCTAAGAGCTCGCAGGCCAGCCTATGTCGTGAGGAGACGCTGGCCATCTCAATCGAACGCCGCTTCCTAGATCGGGTCTCTATAGGTATACTACTGGCGGGCCTACTATCATCACCCCCGCGGTCGAAATGGCTTTACAGATTTTGAGCTACCCACTTGCAAGCCAAAGTGGTCTCATCATTAGATGAAGCGTCCCTCTGAGATGTAGCGTAAATGGGGGCCTTCCCCCAATCTCCCCTAGAACTAGCCCTTTGAGACATGATCTACAAAACAACAAGAAATTCAGACACAAGTGGTAAGCCCATAAGTTAAATGGCAAAACAAATGAACTAACACTTTTTCCTAAACATGTTATACAGGTCTATGTCAAGCATATGATCGTACAAGAAAGTAGATTCTTACAAGCATTCTACAATGGGTAAACCAGCAACTGCGTCCTGGGCTCACATTCTGCAGTAGGTAAACCAGCGACCGTGTCCTGGGCTCACATTCTACAATGGGTAAACCAGCAATCATACTCTGGGCTCACACTTTACAGTGGGTAAGCTAGCGACTGCATCTTAGGCTCACATTCTACAGTGGGTAAACTATCGACCATGTCCTGGGCTCACATTCTACAATGGGTAAACTTGCGGCAGCGCCCTAGGCTCACTTTTAGTCAAAAGTTTCGAAGTTCCTTATCTACAGTGGGTAAACCAGCGGCCACACCCTGGGCTTACATTCTACAGTGGGTAAATTGGTGGCCACGCCCTAAGCTCACATTCACTCAAAAGTTCAAGTTCCTGATCTACAGTGAGTAAATCGACAGTCGCGTTCCGGGCTCGTATTCTACTGTGGGTAAACTAGTGATCATATCCTAGGCTCACATCCTGTAGTGGGTAAATCGGTAGCCGCTCTCCAAGCTCACATTCGACAGTGGGTATAGTGGGTAAACTAGCGAGCATGTCTTAGACTCACATCTTGTAGTGGGTAAACTGGCGGCCGCGCCTCAGGCTCACATTCACTCAAAAGTTTCCAAGTTCCTGATCTACAGTGGGTAAACTAGCGACCGTGTCCTAGGCTCACATTTTACAATGGGTAAACTGGCCGCCACACCCTAGACTCACATTCACTCAAAAGTTTCCAAGTTCCTAGTCTATAATGGGTAAACCAGCGACTGCGTCCTAGGCTCACATTCTATAATAGGTAAATTGGCAGCTGCATCCTAGACTCACATTCACTCAAATGTTTCCAAGTTCCTGATCTACAGTGGGTAAACCAGCGACCGTGTCCTAGGCTCACATTCTATAATGGGTAAACTGGTGGCCACGCCCCAGGCTCACATTCACTCAAAAGTCAAGGTCCTGATCTACAATGGGTAAACTGACGACCACATCTCGGGCTCACATTTCATCCTATGGTCAAGAAAGTGGCCGCATAGTACGCCTCACCATCACACAACTTTCAAGTCACTTAAAAGTTTTCTAGTTCTTGATCTACAATGGATAAACTAACAACCACATCCAGGGCTCACATTCTAAAGTGGGTAAGCTGGTAGTTGTGCCCCAGGCTCACATTCACTCCAGAGTTTTCAAGATTTCCGATTTACAGTAAGTAAACTAGTGGTTGTGCCCTAGGCTTACATTTCCACTATTCTCAACTACCAGGTAAGTCCTCTTACTCGTATCCTGCATTTTATTTTTAGCATTTAAATTCCCACATATTTATGCACTTATATAACAAAAACAAAAACAAAAAAAATATGTGCATTTTCCTAAGATAGCATGGCATAAATCATGGTAAAAGATATATGCTTATGAAAATTCCAAAAACAAAATAAGCACCAGCATACATCCCTAGTAGTATTGCTACTAACATTTTACAAGAAAAAAAAATGAAGAGTATAAAGTTGTGATTTACAACTATGTTTTATGTTGGCTTTATTCCATGACAAAAAGTGTTGTAATTGCTTTAATTTATTTCCTTGTATTTTGTGAGATTTTATTGTATTGGGTTTAGTATTAAGTTGGTGAAGACTCAAGCTTAATTGAAGAATCAGTGCATTACGCGACTAGCTCGCGAGAAGTTCACGAGAAGGGTTCCCACGAAAAGGGCATGCGAGAAGCACATGACTGGAAGCTAAAGAGTTGTGCCAGGCTGTAAGTTTCACAAGTGTCTCGCGGGTGAGGCTTTCCCATGAGGTAGTCGCGAAACGTTCTACCTAGAGGATTTTCAAGAGTGACTTTCTTACCCTTCACCCATACTATATATACCCTTATTACCCACAAATGTATTAGAAACCATTCAAAAATAAAAACCCTAGATAAGTTTTCTACAACACACACACCCATCTTTTTGAGAGAGAGCTATTCATCCTTAGTGAGAAATCATTGTAGCCTCTTCTCCATTTCTCTCTCATTGCCATACCTTGAGAGGAGATTTGTACCCAAACATAATCCACACCTATTCAGAGTGTAGAGAGTGTTTTAAAGCTTGGGAAGCTTTGGGGAATTGCCAAAAGAAGCCAGCGAGGTTTGGTTAATGCTATGGGCTAGTGGGATCCGATAATCTAGAGAAGACAAATGTTCTGCATAACCTCGTTGGAGTAAGAAGCTTAGAGGGTTTAGGTACACTAGATAGATTAGGCTTGGAGGGTCTTTTACTGTTCATGTACCCCAACTTCATTCTCTAGTGGATTATTGACCGCTTGGAGGACGGCGGAAAGGTTTTACGTCAAGGACTTCGGTTTCCTCTTCGATAACACATCGCTGTGTTGTCTTTGTGTTTGCATACTTCTTCCCTACTTTTTTACCTTTTATTTTTCTACTGTGTTATTATGAATATGGTTTAGAGTAGCTTGTTTGTTTATCCGCTCGCATTTACTCTGTTTCGCATTTACTATAAGTTAGAGTAAAATCAATCGAGCCGTAATTTTAATTTGGGGGTCTAAATAGCTCTTGTATTTTCACACATTTCAGCTTTAGACAGAGAGTTTCGCAACTGTTTCACGAGTAAAGCTTACCAGCGAGATACCAGCAAAATTTTCGTGGGAAGCTAACCAGGGAAATTACCAGCGAAAATTTCTAGATCGGCTTTTAAAGGGCATTTTGCGGGACATTTGTTTTAAACTTCTCACATCTTCTCCCAATCCCCTGTTTTAATGTTTCTACATCAAAACCCAACTAAATTCAAGTGTTTTTCATTCCATTAACATCTCTAAGGTAATCTTTAACACTTTTCATTGATTTTGATCCTTAGATTATGTTTTTGGGGGTTTTATGTTCATAGTTGGGATTTTCTCAAATGGGAGTTGGAAAACTTATTTTTTGTCAGTCTTTTTGATTGGGCTTTGTTTTAAATGATGATTTTCTTTGGATGTTGGCCCCTTGTGGCAAAAATAACATGTATTTAGGAAAGATTTTCATATGTTCATGCATTTTTTAACATACATGTGTAGTGTGTGCACTCTAAGTGTTTGATAAAATGCCCAAATGGCATTTTCTCGTTGTTTTGGACTCCGATGAGTACCAAAATTTGGGGATCACCATAATTATTCATATTTATCTTGTTTTAATCATTGGTTGCGTGTTTTATACACCCTGCCCCGTGAGTGCTTGCTCATGCATTGGTCATGCATCTCACATGCACACTAGATGCACCTTTGCTGTACACACTCTAACACTTGACATGTTTTGCACTCACTCATGCTAGTTAAGTCTTTTTAGACCTTTTAGCACATATAACATGTTCTTGTGTCTATGTCATGCCTAGGTTTATATCATGTTCCATCATCCTTAGCATGTCATGTTCTTTATGCTTTGTAGCATTTTTTTAAAGATTTTTTTTGTCTTTCGGTTGAGTTTATTTTTCTCATTCATCTTGCACCCCTCATGCATCTTGTCCTCATTCATATATTTTTTTCTTTCCCTCCTTCCTCTTGATTCATTTGTCTATTCGTGACAAAAAGGGGGAGAGTATACCGGAGAGTATACCGATGTGTTTCGTCATTTCTATATAACTCATGTGCACATTCTTGGGGGAGAAATTCTACCTCGTGCACAATTGTAGGGGGTGAAAGCCATAGGGACAATTCATATACTAAGGGGGAGAAGACATTTTCTTTGAGAAAACCTTGTTTTACTTTATGCTTGTTTTCTCGTTGTTTTATAGTGCTTTGAGTTATGTTTAGTATCTATGCTTTGTTGCTCTCATCGCATAGTGCTTGAGTGTTGGACATGCATACATCCTTATGCCTTTGTGCTTTATTGGCTGCATGTTTAGATGATCATTTGCATTGCTATATGATCATTGTAGTCATTTCCATATGACTGTTTTGGTGAATGATCAAGTTGCTCACATGTTTCACATCATATTTTCTTGATTGTAATTTACTTGTTACATTATACTTGTCCTATCACTTGATTTACCTTAAGGGTCTAATGAGTTTTGTGCAAGTGTTTCAAGTTACAGGTATACATGTTCCAAGTTCATCACAGCTTCTAGATTTAGGTGTGAGTGAGTTTTGCAACTGTTCCCAAACTCATGTTTAAGTCTAGAGTCTGTTATAGGGTGTTTTGTGATGGAATAGCCAAAAGGAGAGATTGTAAAGTTGTGATTTACAACTATGTTTTATGTTGGTTTTATTCCATGAAAAAAAGTGTTGTAATTGCTTTAATTTATTTCCTTGTATTTTATGGGATTTTACTGTATTGGGTCTAGTATTAAGTTGGTGAAAACTCAAGCTTAATTGAAGAATCAGTGCATTTCACGACTAACTCGCGAGAAGGGTTTTCATGAAAAGGGCATGTGAAAAGCATATGACTGGAAGCCGAAGAGTTGTGTCAGGCTGTAAGTTTCGCGAGTGTCTCGCGAGTAAGGCCTTCTCGCAAGGTAGTCGTGAAACGTTCTGTCTGGAGGATTTTCAAGAGTGACTTTCTTACCCTTCACCCATACTATATATACCCTCATTACCCACAAATGTATTAGAGGCCATTCAGAAAGAAAACCCTACATAGGTTTTCTAAAACACACACACCCATCATTTTGAGAGAGAGCTACTCATCCTTAGTGAGAAATTATTGTAGCCTATTCTCCATCCTTCTCCCATTGTCATACCTTGAGAGGAGATTTGTACCCAAACACAACCCACACCTATTTAGAGTGTAAAAAGTGTTTTGGAGCTTGGGAAACTTTGGGGAATTGCCAAAAGAAGCCAGTGAGGCTTGGTTGATGCTATTGGCTATAACGGGATCCGGTAAGCTAGAGAAGACAAATGTTCGATGTAACCTCGTTGGAGCAAGAAGATTAGAGGGCTTAGGTACATTGGATAGATTAGGTTCGAAGGGTCTTCTGCTGTTCATGTATCCTAACTTCATTCTTTAGTGGATTATTGACCGCTTGGAGGGCGGGGGAGAGGTTTTACGTCGAGGACTTCGGTTTCCTCTTCGGATTATTGACTGCTTGGAGGGCGGTGGAGAGGTTTTACGCCGAGGACTTCGGTTTCCATCTCGATAACACATCACTATGTTGTCTTTGTGTTTGCATCCTTCTTCCCTACTCTTTTACCTTTCATTTTACTACTGTGTTATTATGAATATGGTTTAGAGTAGCTTGTTTGTTTATCAGCTCACATTTACTCTATTTCACACTTAGTATAAGTTATAGTAAAATCAATCAAGCTGTAATTTTATTTTGGGGGTCTAAATAGCTTTTGTGTTTTCACACATTTTAGAGCTTTCAAAGAGAAGAAGAAGAAGAAAAATAAACACTGACCTCAAGTCTAGAAAGTATTTCAGAAGTAACTACAACAACTCGACCACATCAAGTAAAAAAAACCAATCTCAATCCATGAATAGCCTCTGCACGCAATTTAGGGGCAACAAATTACAAAATCACGTTCTTTAGCCGATAACTCTCATTGCACTCGAGGTATCTGTTAGGACATATGTGTTTCACATGTTGTGAACATATGTCCCTATTTTATGTAATTGGCTAATCCTTTGACAAAATGTACTTTACTTGTATTTGGATAGATCTAGGATGTGTTTAATACTTCAAGAAACCTTGTTTCAAGATCAAGTGTTAAAGCAATGCAAGTCTATCCAAGATTCAAGCCAAGAAAGTGTCTATCATTAAAGCTTGACAGCTAGCAATCTATCGAGCTTGAAGAGTTGTTCCTACTCTATGGCTCAACAGTAACTTGATAGATGGCTATCTGTCGAGGTTTAAAAAAAAAAAAAGATTTTTCTGTTTTGTTTTCTTCCAATCTGTGATTCTATGTTTGGGTTTCTTTTCTCACAACCCTTGACATATAAAAAGATTATTTTAAGAGTTGTCAAATGTGACACTAGTTCATCTCTCTTGTGAAAAATCTACTGTGTTTGTGCACCGTAGGGTTTTATAACCATGCATCTTCTTGATCTTCATCGTCTGGATGAATTGAAGAACTTTGCAGCTAACAACCTTCTCTTGTTGGTGATTGAAGTCGGGTACTGGGATCCGCACAATTAGTTAGTCACGTACTGGAAGTCGTGCATTAAAAGGAGAGATTGTCACTAAAGAACAAGTCCAATTGGGTATTGGGGTAAGGGTTCAATTGTAGGTTGGTAGAAGGCACTAGGATTCCTTTACTTGTAACCGCTTGTTTTGATAATAGTGGATTCTCAAGAGTGGTGACCTTAAAATCACCCGATAAGGTTTTTGCCGTGTTGGTTTTCCCCATTCAAAAACAAATCATCATGTCAATTTATTTTCCACAACATGCTTAGTTTAATTGGTGATTTGTTTGTGCTACCACACATTTGTATATTAATTTGATTAATTAATAAATTTGGCTAATTAATCAATTAATTTATCATAAGGGCCAATATGTTTTGGTCTATCAATTAATTTGTTTAAATGAACTTTAAACCTCATGCATTACATCACATTTGCATTATAACAATATTATCATGCATTTTAGATGTGTGCAATTGATTGTGTGCTAATAGGATTGGATTGGGATGAGCCTATGATGCGTTTTATATTGCATGTCACATGTTCATGCATTCCCATGCATACGTTCTTACTCTTCAATATATCTTGATATATTTGAATTGTTTTTGGGAATTTTCTGATTGTCTCTCTCCCCCTCTCTCTTCCATTTGCGTTAGTCTATGTCTATGGCACCCAAACATAAGTCTACTTCGTCCCAGAACCCTCTTCATTCTAGAGCATCCATTTCTTCTAATCCTACTCCCTCCCATGTCCGGTTCCATGATGAGGATGCTCGAAAGGCCTTCTCAGAGAATTTTTCTCGACGAGGCATTCATTCTGAATGCCAAGTCATCCTGGTGGACTTCGTTGACATTGACCTACCCAATATCATTCACAGTCGGGGTTGGGAGTCACTGTGTGATGTCCCGATCACATGTCCATCCGTGCTGATCCAAGAGTTTTACTCCAACATGTATGGATTTGATTTTTCAGTACCTCATTTCATCACTCACATTCGAGGTACGTGCATTGCTGTCACACCACAAATTGTTGCGGATGTGCTCTGTGTCCCTAAGGTAGAGTTCCATGACTACCCTGGTTATGATCGTCTAAAGACTGTGTCTAAAGACGAGCTTAAATCTGCTTTCGTGAGCATCGTTCTGACTAGGGTGAGCGTCAGTTCACTTATTGTTCGGGCTTTGTAAAAGGCCCTTGGTTTTCGAACATGGTTATGACTTTTGTTTTCCATCATCTTTCTAAATATAACTCTATCACAAAGCCTCGTGCTCGGTTTTTGTTGTCCCTTCTTAAGCATCTTCTATAGATTTTCCTTCTCACTTTATTCTTTTTCTCATAGATGTTCATATGGATTCGGCGACTCGTAAAAAGCTCATTTTTCCTTCGGCTATCATGAAGATTTTTCGCCACTTTTCTATTCCCTTTCCAACGACCAACCACTTTTTGTAAATTTATGCCATAGACGCTGCTACCGTTAAATGAAGCAAGGCGCAGTTTAGGTCGAGGCAGTCTAGGTCAGCAGCTCCTCCCACCCGTTCGGCTCTATCCACTTCAACTCCATCCACATCCGCTCCCTCCTCTTCTATGAGTGATCGGAGACATCATGGCACAGCTTCAGCACATGGATGCTCGCCTTGATACACTCTTTACTGAGCTGTATCAGGTGAACATCTGTGTCGGCCGTATTGCATGACGGTAGGCAGTCATGGGTGGCTTCATTTTTTAGACTCTCCTCCACCCACTCCAGAGGCTTCTAAGGATGAGGATGATGGTGATGATGATGATGCTACTGCTTCTAATGATGATGATGGAGATGCTAGCTCTTCCGGTACAGATGAGATGTCTACTTGACACTCTTACCCTTTGTCACTCGTGACAAAAAGGGGGAGTAGTTTTGGTATATAAGAGTAGTCATATTTAAGGGGAGAGTTAGTATAGGACCATTTTGTTAGGGGGAGTGTTGATATTTGAGGGATGTAGTGAGGATTACTTGTATCTTTTTCTTTTCTCTATTTTAGATACATTTATTTCTTGTACATGGGTCTTGTGACAATTATTGACATATATTGTACTTATTTTCTTTATATGTTGATGTATGTTTCTTTCACCTACCATTACATGTATTGTTTCTTTTCTCTCTTTGTGCACATGCTTCTTATAGTTGTATGCAATCTATTATTTCTGTTTCACACAAAGATGCCTTGATGAGTTTTGTTTAAAGTGTTTCAGAAATACAGGTTGTCAAAATCTACTTGCCATAAACTCTCTTCTTGCAAAGTTTTTCAAGAGTTTGTGTTAGGATAGATTTTATAGTATTTAACAAGTGAATATGAGTTGAGTGATTTATGACTTCTCTCATATGTTTATTAGTTTGTTGTGGTTTTGTCACGAATTACCAAACGGGGAGATTGTTAGGACATATGTGCTTCACATGTTAGGAACATATGTCACTGTTTTATGTAATTGGCTAATCCTTTGACAAAACACACTTTACTTGTATTTGGGTAGATCTAAGATGTGTTTAATATTTCAAAAAATCTTGTTTCAAAATCAAGTGTTAAAGCCATGCAAGTCTGTCCAAGATTCAAGCCAAGAAAATGCATGTCATTAAAGCTCAATAGTTAGCAATCTATCAAGCTTGAAGAGCTGTTCTTACCCTGTGGCTCGACAGTAGCTCAACAGATGGCTATTTGTCGAGGTTTAAGAAAAACAGATTTTTCAGTTCTGTTTTCTTCCAATCCATGATTATGTGTTTGGGCTTTCTTTTCTCACAACCCTAGACATATAAAAGGATCATTTTAAGGGCCGTTAAAGGTGACACAAGTTGCACAAGTGTTGAGCAAATTTTTTTCAAGCAAGTTGTGACTGAAGACAAAGTGTTGCCCTAGTTCATCTCTCTTGTGAAGAAGCTGCTGTGTTTTTACACCGTAGGGTTTTGTAACCAAGCATCTTCTTGATCTTCATCGTCTAGATGAACTGAAGAACTTTGTAGCCAACAACATTCTCTAGTTGGTGATTGAAGTCACGTACTGAAATCCACGCAATTGGTTAGTCACGTACTGGGAGCCGTGCATTACAAGGAGAGATTGTCACTACAGAACAAGTCCAATTGGGTATTGGGGTAAGGGTTCATCTGTAGGTTGGTAGAAGGTAATGGGATTCCTTTACTTGTAACCGCTTGTTTTGATAATAGTAGATTCTCAGGAGTGGTGACCTTAAAATCACCCGGTGAGGTTTTTGCCATGTTGGTTTTTCCCATTCGAAAACAAATCACCATGTCAATTTATTTTCCATTGCATACATAATTTAATTGGTGATTTGTTTATGCTACCATGCATTTGTATGTTAATTTGATCAATTAATAAATTTGGCTAATTAATCAATTAATTTATCACAAGAGGTCAATACGTTTTGGCCTATCAGTATCAGATAAAGAAAGGGCAGCTATTGATACCGCATTTTATCTGCCCTCGATTTGTGTGTCGGATCTAGAAAAATCCAAAAATATCATTTTCTCTCAATGGGGCTGTGAGAACATCCAGAGTGACATGGTGCAACCCATTCAGACACTGGAGCACCCAAAGTGCCTTTTTCAACTAAAATGACCAAAATGCTCTTGGTCAACCGTAGGGTTTATCGAAGGTCAAACAAGGTCAAAACCCTCACAAAACAACATTTTTAAAAGTTTTACGTCAAATCCAAGCTTCTCGGATATTTTTAACAACTTTGACCAAGTTTGACATGTAGTTGACTCTCGATGGGACCCAAAAATCCCACTTTTGATCCAACCATCATAACAAGTTGAAACTAGTTTCATTACGAAGATAATCAAATTTTCATTCCAACGACTATTCATGGGTCGAAATCGGAGTTAAAACGGTTAAGATATTGAGAAAACCATGAAAAGTGCATTAGCACACTTCCCGAGGTCCTTAATTTTGATCCAACTGTTGAAATTTTAATTTATTTAGCTTTCTCAAAATTAGACATCTAGACCTTTACAGGGACACCAAGATCGCCTCAATTTGAGTTCGGGAAGGACTCCAAATGCGCGTCCGAAGTCAAAACTGAAAAAGTGCAACAGGACGAATTTGTTAATGTCACGATGATCTCAGCGGCGGCCCTTGTTGGGCCGCCGGGTCAACTCGGCACACCCTGAAGGTGTGCTGTGCCTTGAAAAGCATGCCAAGGGCTATAAATAGCCCCTGACACCTCAGATTGGACAAGAACTGAAAATTTAGGTTTTTGGGAGCTATTTTGGGTGTTTTTTCTCTCTTTTCTCACCATATTTCTCTCCCAAAAAACACAAAAACACATCAAATTTTCTTCATTCTTCTCTCTTCTCCAAAAATATAAGGTGGTGTTCATACCCTCCATCTTCGTCTCCTTGGTTCCATACCTTGGATTTGAGGTTTAAGTATGGATGTAACTTTTTAGCTACTATCTGTACCCCTTTTTCTTTAATGCTTCATCAAGCTTTTTATCCTTTCTTTTTGCTTAAATAACATGACTTATTGATTTATTTAGCATGTTTCTTGCTTTATTTGTGTTTCTAGCTTAAATCTCCTTGCATTTATGACTTATGCCATGTTTTATTCTTAGATCTACATCCTTGCATGCTTATATTTTTAGATCTACATGCTTTATACCCTATGCCATGTTTTCCTATGCTTTGTGCCTCTTTTTGTTCTATGTGGATGTTAGGGTTACATGCTCAGATGTTTGCATGACGTTGTTGGCTATGCCTTGCTTGGATCTATGTGTTTATGTGTTTATTTCCATGCTATATGGCTAGATCCTTGTCTTCACATGCTTATATGCTTGGATCCATGTTCTTCGATGTCTATGGGCTAGGCTTCTACATGTGCACATGCATGTTTCTATGCCTATATGTCTAGATCTATGTTTTCACATGCTTGTGTGCTTGGATCTATGTTCTCTCCATGCTCTATACTATCTTCCATGTGCTTGTGCGCCCCATGACATGTTTGCATGCGTAGACCTAGCCTATGTTTGTCATCCCATGTGCTATTGTAGCCCTTTTGTTCCTTTTATCGCATTTTCTTGTGTTTTGGCCTAATGGTTATGACCCGATCTAGACCCTATGGTCTTTGTCATCGTCTATACACTGAGGCCCACATTAAAGGGTTTGGATCACCATATTTTTCATGTCTATGCTTGCTTGCTTATATGCTTTATTCTCGTGTTAGCCTTTCTTATTCTAGGCTTTGCCATGTTTGACGCCCTTTGCAGGCTTGATCTTGTTTGGTTACATTAGACGCCCCTGAGGCCTTGTTCGGATGTAACCATTTGGGAAGCATCTTCGGATGTCGGGCTGCACCATGCATACCCTTCCCTTTCCCGCTCTGCGTGATGCTATGCTTACCATGCTTGTTTGTGCCACCCGTTGGCTTTCTATGCATCTTTACACGCTTGCTTACATGTTCATGCAGGAGTCTTGCTTGCTAGTGTGTTGTCCATACTTCAACACAATAAAGCTATGGACATCCGATCCGAACCTACATTCATCGTGGACACCATCCTTTTGTTTGCCTTTTTGCTTGTTTGTCTTCTTTCTTGTTTGCTTTTTTGCTTTCTTGCTTTCTTGCTTTCTCACTTGTTTGTTTATCTTGTGGCTCATCATGTCTCCTGCCATATGCTATGCTTGCCATGTCTACCATGCTTATCTGCTCTATGCTTCTTTCATATACTCTTTGCACCTTTTCCTTCCATTGCTTGTTTGCTAGCTTCTTATCTTTTCCTTTGCATGTATAGACATGGAGCGAGGATGCATAAAGCTAGGGCATGGTCTCCCAAGTGCAAGCAAAAAGGGCGAGATGCAAGCACGTTGATATAAGCCAAGCGGCAATGTTCAGTAGATTTAGGAGTTTAGCCTCTCCCATTTGGTTTTTTACTCTTAAAAACCCTTTCCTTCCTCCTTCCTTTCTCTCTTATATGGGTTGTATTAGGTATATCATTTTGTATATCATTCGTCCTCATCTCTAGAGTATGGTGACCCCTGTTTATTTTCCTACACTTATATTTTAGGCCATGCTCTAGGGATGTAGGCATTTACTTTCCTGCTCTGTGTGCTTGCATTGTGCATGATGTGTGTATATATATACCTGCTCGCCCCTTTCGATATGATTGTCATAGTTTGTGTCACCTAAGGTGAAGCAATGCCTAATTTTCACCACGATAGTAAGGTAACATGTCGCCGGATTTTCTCCGTAGAAAACGGGTACTTTGCCTGAATGCCTTAGGAAAGCATAGATTGGGACCACACCCATTCAAAAGCCAAACCTCAAACCCCCATGCATGCAAAGCCCCGAACGCCGATGCCAAAACCATGTTTTTTACTGCCAATCTTTGAAAATTAAGGTTTTATCAAAACAAATGACTGTCCTTGGACAGGCATTATGGGGTGCCTAACACTTTCACCACACGTAACCAAACTTTCAGACCTAAAGAATCAATATTTTTTTGCCATCCACATTAGATTAGGAAAAATGCCATTTTTCTTAGCCTATGATTGGTAATAAAATCAACTAGAAACAAGTTACTAATCACACCTTAGAAAAACCCAATGATTATTGGCGACTCCACTTACCTTTGGTAATCCCTTAAAATTTGGCCCAGATTCCTACCACAATGCCAAAGGTAGACCTACCTTCCTCCACACAGAGAGAGAGCACCTGAAGCCTTGCGCAAACCACGCCACACACACTACACACTCACAACACTATTGAGAGGGGCCTCTAACAGGCCCCACGCGCACGGGAGCGTTGCCATGACGAGTGGTCAAACGAAGGCCTACGACAGTAGTTTTCCGCTCCGATCAAGGCCAAGCGTCGACAAACTTGACCAAGACCTTTGACAAGATTGAGTATACAATCATCCCTAGAGCTCAAAATCAATTTGCGGATGCCCTAGATACCTTAGCCTCCATAGTTGAAATACCCGAGGGAGTGTGGACACAACTCTTGGAGATTGAGTAAAGTTAAGAGGAAGTACATAAAGGGAAGATCGAAGCTTTAGTAATGACCATAGACGAAGATAAATTTTTATGGTACTATGATATCATGAAGTTTTTGGAACTAGGGGATATCCGAATGGTGTTGACAAGAGAGAACGTCATTCCATTAGGATGATGGCAATACAATACATCCTATGTGGAGGACAACTCTATAGAAGGTCCTATGATGGTATACACCTTCGCTGCTTGAAGAAGGAAAAAGCTGAGAAGGTAATGGAAGATGTTCATAAAGGGATTTGTGGCCCTCATATGAATGGAGGAATGTTAGCCAAGAAAATCCTAAGGATATGGCACTATTGGAATACGATGGAGACCGATTGTGTGGACAATGTGAAGAGTTGCCATGATTGTCAAACACAAGCCAACTTGAACCATGTACCACCTAGTGAGTTGTATAGCATGACTTCTCCATGGCCATTCTCAGTTTGGGGCATAGATGTGATCAAAAGGATAGCTCCTAAGGCTTCAAATGGGCATGATACATTTTGATGGCAATCGACTATTTCACCAAGTGGGTGGGAGTAGCCTCTTACTTCATACTGAGGGCTAAGCATGTGGCTCGGTTCTTAGAAAACAACATTATATGTCAGTTTAGGGTGCCCCAAGAGATTATTTCTGATAACGGTTTCAACTTCGAGGGGGAGGTTCGAAGGATCATGGAGTTGTACAACATTGAGCATCACAAGTCTTCACCATATCAACCACACACTAATGGGGTTGTAGAAGTAGCTAATAAGAATGTGAAGAACATCCTAGCCAAGATGGTAGTGACATACAAAGATTGGGCCAAGAAGCTTTCGTTTTCCTTGTGGGGTTATAGAACTTCTATCCGTGCATTGACTGGGGAAACACCTTACTCTTTGGTTTATGGAAGTGAGGCGGTGCTTCCTATTGTGATGGAGATACAATCTTTGAGAGTGTTGGTGGAAACCAAGGTCCTAGAAGAGGATTGGGCTAAGGTGAGATATGAACAATTGGCTTTGATAGACGAGAAGAAGGCTAGGGCACAATATCATGCATAAGGGTGCCAAAAAAGGATTACTAGAGCATTCAACGGGAAAGTGAAACCAAGAAACCTTAAAGAAGGGGACTTGGTCCTAAAGGTGCTTAGAGATGAAACTTTTGATCCAAGAGGAAAGATGAAGCCAAGTTGGTTTGAGCCATTTATCATTAAGAAGATCATGTCTAGAGGTCCTACGAGGATCACAGATTTGGATAGGGAAAAGATGAGTTGCCCAATTAACATGGATAGACTCCGAAAATACCATGTTTAAAGAGAAGAAAAAGAAAAAAGCCTGCTAGGTTGAAAACCCGAAAGGGTGGCCTAGGCAAAAATTAAGGCAAAAGAACCCCACTAGATTGAAAACCCGAAAGGGCAGTCTAGGCAAAAGTTAGGAGAAGAGAACATAGGCATGGAGAAAATTCCCAAAGGGACATCATGGGCAAAAAATTACATGACAAAAAAAAATAAAAAATAAAAACAAAAAAACAAAAAAAAAAAAACAAACAAACAAACAAACAAAGAATGAGAGGACAATAAGCAAAGATAATAAAAATGTGATTTTCTTATTGCTCAAGTTAAAAGATAACAAGATTGTTTTCGTAAGGGATTTGGAACATTCCAATCATTTATTAAATTTAAAAACAAAGACATGAGAATCATAAAGTGCAGAAAATTAAAATATGAGGCATATCAAGGTGGTCACTCAGCCCTTCTTGCTTTCTTACTGGTCTTCATGTCATCTTCCAACCATTGCTTGTACCTTGCAGTGGGATAGATGTATCAAGGAGGAGTAATGCCTCTAGTCACTCGACGGCATGGCCAAGCCTCACAAACCCTACCCAAGATCCTGTTGGTAAAAACCTCAGTATGGAAGGTACCTACATCATTAGGAGCTCCTTGACATTCTCCAAATTGCCCTAAGATACGATAAGTGGAGTAGTATGAGCAGTAACGAAGTCCAACTAAAGGCACCCAAAAATCCTTGCAGCAACTGTGGACCATGCTTAAGATGTGCCACCACTCCACGACCCACTGAATGTCGGCCTTCTTGATGTAACCCATAAGCTCCATGTATGCCTCAAAGCTCATGTCATTTTGATGAAGTCGACAGTTTCTAAGATGCTTAGGGAGGTACGTGCCCGGGGGGGGGGGGGGGGGGGGAGGGTATGGTAGGAGGTTGAACCAACCGAAACCTCTCTTGTAGCCATATTTGGAAAAAAATAAATAAATAAAAGAGGAAGAAGAAGAAAGAGAAAAACAAAAAAGAGAAGAGAGAACATGAGTGAAAAATAATAATAATAATAATAATGATGAAAGACAATATAAAGTGTCTTGTGTTAGAATTAGTGCCCTAAAATCCTATTGTATGCTATGTATGACATTATGTTCTATGTAATAAACTTGTTTGATTATTATATAAAATAATGTTAGCATGAATATTTGGACATTATTATATAGTCCTTGAGGTGCATAGTATGTGATTTATGCGATTTAGTCACAGAAGATGTAAATCACAAGTTATTTGTAAACTCAAAATCTTAATTCATAGTCAGTGATAAAATTGGGCATTTCATCTGCAAATATTATAACATGTAAATTAAGATGATTTGTCTTGATCATGGAAATGAAGAAGTCTAGCTGATATGTTAATATGTTTTAAGTGTATAAGACATATTGAACTGGACCGCTGTGAGATTTATTATTCTATTAACAACTGTCAAATGAATAATAATCTCATGACTTTCATATACATAAACTCTCAATCCTAAGGGAATAGTGAACCTGATCATGAAATTTAAGTTGCTTTAATATATCAGGAGTGAGATCTAGACAAACGGTCAAAACCTCAGTATGTTGGGCAACCACATGTAATGTTGAAGGAATACATATTCTTAAGATAGAATTCATAGTCTCTTTATAGCGATATAAAATATTCTCTTGGGATAAGTTTAATGGGTTTGGTTATTCAAAGTGTTAGGCCTAACCCACTTTAGTAAAGAGTTACTAAAGTTTATAATTTATGAAATTAGATTTCATAAAATATATATGAATAACTTAAAGGATTAAACTGGGTACTCAAGGATCAAGATGTAGTAATCCTCAAAGTCACAGTTATACATTATGACTTTGTATTATTACGAATATTTTTATGAAGGGGTTATATGCTTAATAAAGTCTAGGGATATAATTTATAAATAAGGCCTAGAGTGCAATTATATTTATATAATGGTATTAAATATAATTAATGATAACTTTAGACTTGTCAAGAGTTGACAAACAAGTGCAAAGCCCATTGGAGCTAGAGTTTTATTTGTCCCTTTTAGTCCCACTCCAAGCCACATACTAAGGCCCAATTGAGTTGGCTCAAAAGGCTAACCCAATTAGAGTGTGAGAGACCATAGGGACGCTCTCAAAAAAGAAATTCGGGTGCTTAGGGCACCTCTCTTTTGGGGTAGTTGTGTGGAGTTGTCACTTACTTTTTATGAAAAAAGAAATAAGAAAAAAATAAAATACAATTACATGTCCAAAAATTCCTCGAATGTTATTAATGGATTATGGAAATACAATTACATCATGGTAACATAACTTTACAAGGCTTTGGTCCTAATACAATCTATGTAAAAATTACAAAGTTTTGATCCTAGTTACAATTTACCAAAAACAAAAGACAAAACACTAGTCTACCTATCCAAAAAACCTAAGTCCGGTGGCTAGGTTATGGAATGGGAAGGTGTTAGGCACTCATTCCGTCCAAACAGAGTCTAGTCTTCTAGACTCTACATGACCATTATATGCCCATATTCAAAGTATGAAATGTTATGCAACAGATGCTATGTCAAATCCTAGATCTAGGGTTAAACTTTTATTCAAGAACCTTAGGTTTGTTGTTTTATTTTGAGTGAAAAAATTTGATGAGCATAGTTAATGAAAAATTTAATCTTTTGTTTCCATAAAAGAAAAGAATGGATTTAAAATAAAAATTCAAATCTGATTGGGATTTTTTAATGTGGGAAAAAAAATAGATTTTTATTTTGAAAACACAAATTTTTTATTGAAAGACGCAGATCTGATTTTGATTAAAAAAACAGTCAGATTTTTATTTTTAAAAAAGGCAGATCAGATTTTTTTTATTTAACAAAACAGGGCAGATTTTTATTTAGAAAAATGCAGATCAGATTTTTTGTTTTTAAATAGGTGAAAAAATGCAGATCAGATTTTTTTATTGAAACGAACCAGATTTTTATTTGGAAAAAATGTAGATCAGATTTTATATTTAAAACAGACCAGATTTTTATTTGGACAAAATTCAGATCAGATTTTTTACTAAAAACATGGCATATTTTTATTTGGAAAAATGCAGATCAGATTTTATTAATAAAATTTAGATAAAACTTTACGAATAAAATTCAAATCTGGTTTTACTTTGAAAAAGAAACAAAAAGAAAAAAAATACAGATCTAACTCTTAATAAAAAAAAAAATGAAGAAAACTTGCAAATTTTATTTTATTTTATTTTATTAAAAAAACACAAACAAAAATTGTAGATCTAAAATTTGAAGGCAAGATTCAACCCTAGATCTAGACATGTTCATCAATTAATCATGTAAAAACTTTTGAAAGCAAAAGAGAACATGTGATAACATATAAGAAACATGATTATTTAAACACAAAAGAAAACATCATGAAACTAAAACATATATGAAAGCATGTTATGGAAACAAAGTTAGAGTTATACATGCATGAACTTAATCATCAAGGAAAGAGTTCATCACAGAGAAACAATTTTTTTTAGGGCGAGAGGCTTCTTGGTTTGTGTTAGGTTCTAAGGTCTTAGGATTTTATGTATTTAGAACTCTAATTTGTAATGTTGGCAAACCATGATCAAAACAATGTATTTAGTCTTGTCTAGGCTTGCTCAAAGTTGGTTTATTATTGTAAAGTTGGAATCGAGTGGCTGCAGAAGTACTTGGGACTTTCGGCCTGGCTCGATCGATCGAAGAATAGACTCGATTGATCGAAAATCGCACAGGTTAATTTTTTTGCAGAATTTCCAACTCAGCCCTACTTCATTAAACGTTTAGGGTTTTATGTTTTTACCCTAGGTATATAAACAAAACTCTAGCCACGTTTTTGAAGGTTGCTCCAATTGTATTGTTGCTCATACATTGTTGTTTTGTGTAAATCTCTTGTGAGATCTTTGAGGATTTTTCCTTTACACAAAGCTTAGGGTTTTCAAGTTGGAGATATTATCTACATCTTGATGATCAACTTGGTTGCTACCATTGAAGCTTAAAGATAATCAAGCGGGGGTGCTTGTAGCTGATTGAAGAATCCAAGAAAGAAGGAGTCCATGGATTCGGAGCTTGCACGTGGTCGTGTCAGTAAGTTCTACTGGTGGGTAGCATTAAGAAGTCAAGCGGGGAGCTTGTAGTCCTTTTGTATGAACTTCAATTCTTTCGCATAGTGGATTCAGGTTTACCTTGAGGATAACTAGGTCAAATCCTCCCCAGGTTTTTACCGTGTGGTTTCCTGGGTCATCATATCTTGTGTTATATACTTTTCCGCTGCTTTATATCTTGATATGATTATTTGATTACTTTAACCTAGAATTGCATAATTTGACTAAGTAACAACTTGGCTAATTAATCTAGGCTACGTAATCTGGTTGTTTAAGGGGTCTAAAACCGTTCAAGTGGTATCAGAGCATGTTGCTCTTCTGTTGGAGATTTCTTGATCTCTAAGCTGATCCTTGACCCCTGTTGTCATGGAGCATGGACACTCTCTGTTTGTTCCTCCTTACTTTGATGGGAACAACTATGCTTATTGGAAAGTAAGGATGAAAGCATTCTTGAAATCCATTGATGAGAGAGTCTGGAATTCCGTTGAGTACGGATGGGTGAAGCCCACTACTCCTGTGAGTGAGTGGCAAACTTCTGAAAAAGAAGCAGCTGGCTTCAATAGGAAAGCTATGAATGCCATCTTCAACGCTGTTTCCATGGAGGAATTTAAGAGGATCTCTAATGTTGAGGTTGCTCATATTGCTTGGAAAATCCTCCAAACTGTGCATGAAGGCACAAAGGCAGTTAAGATCAATAAATTGCAACAATTGACTTCTAGATTTGAAAGCATTAGAATGTCTGATGATGAATCTTTTGATGAATTCTATGCTAAATTAAATGATATTGTCAATTCTGCTTTTTAATTTGGGTGAAGTCTATGATCAACCTAAAATTGTTAGGAAGATACTTAGATCATTAACTGAAGACTTTAGACCCAAAGTGACTGCCATCACTGAAAGCAAGGATGTGGACTCCATCCCTGTTGATGAGCTTGTAGGATCTCTTCAGTCCTATGAGTCTGACATACCTAAAGTGAACAAATCCAAATCAATGGCTCTTAAGTCAGTTGATGATGTTGATGGTGGTGGATTTGATGATAAGCTCTCTGCTACAGAGATTGCCTATCTTGCCAAAAATTTCAAAAACTTTCTTAGAAATACCAATAGAAAGGCAAGAGGTACTTACACTGCTGAACCTAGAAATTTTAGGAAGAATGATCCCACTAAGGTTAACAACTTTGAAAAACCAAAAGAAAAAGTTGGTCAGTCTTCAAATAATTCTTTGGGTCCTCAGTGTTTTGGTTGTCAAGGGTATGGTCATGTGAAATCTGAATGTCCTACATTCTTAAGAACTAAGGGTAAAGCTATGGCTGTAACCCTTAGCGATAATGAGGTTTCCGATGATGAGTCCGGATGTGATGAGGATGGAAACTTCATTGCTTTCACTGCTACTGCTGTAGTCAATGAAAGCATATCTGCTAAAGAGAACCCTTCTGATGGGGAACTCTCTGAGGATGCAGATCTCCAAGAGGCCTACAATAAACTCTGCAAAATTGTTGCTAGGGATGCTATGAATGTAGAACTTGGCCTGAAGAAAATTGATTCTCTTGAGCTTGAAAAGAAAATTTTGCTTGTTAAACTGCTTGATGCTAATGATCTTTTGAACAATGTTAAATCTGAGAACATGCTTTTGCTTGATAAAGTTAAAACTTTGGAACATGATTTATCTGTTGCTAGATCTGCTAGTTCTAAACTTGATCACATGCTGAATGTTCAAAAGTATCCTTCTGATAAATCTGGGTTAGGTTATGTTGAAAGCATTTTTGACTTTGCTCCGCATTCCACAAATTTTGTTCCTTCTTCTTCTTCTAAACCTTCCGTGAGTGAGGTTGTGAGTGAAACTGTTAAACCACCTGTGAGTGAGGTAGTCAAACTCGTAGAAGTTTCACCTCCTAGGAAGAATAGGGTTGATCTGAGAGAAACTAAACCTACCCTGTCTAAGGACAAGATGCATGGTAAACTTGCTTGGGTTTGTCATTTTTGTGGTAAGTCTGGACACATTCGTCCTAACTGTTACAAGCTTCAAGCTGCTAAGAGAGCAAACAAACCAAAAGTGTTTGTGTCACAAGCACAAGATCCTATGGCACTTATTGGTGAATTGGTAAAGGCTTTGAACCTTTATTCCAATCCTGGAGTTGGAAATCACTCAAATGTGAATAAGAACTCCATTGCTCGTGATGCATCTAAAAAGTTTTGGATGCAAAAGACTCGATCTAATTGAGTCTTTCTGACATGGTCCTTGTGCTTCATTGCTCATTCCTTTGTGACCATTGTTATTTGGTTTTTGTGTTTTTTTTTTTTGTTTTGTTCTAGGATTTGCATTGCATTACATTCATGCATTTCATTCTAGGATTTATTTGTTTTCTCTTAAATTTTTTTTTTAAAAAAAAAAAAAAAAAGAGGAAAAGGAGAAAGCAAAAATTATGTTTGACACTATTTTTCTTGATTTTTGAAAAACAAGGTTGGTCTATCTTTTTACACATGTCATGTCTTGTGTACCTTGTTTAACTTTGATGAACTTATTTATTGCACTTGACTAATTGAAACTTTGTAGTGCATGTTGTGTGGGAAAGATGTGTATGGTTCTTAATCGCTCTGTCTTTATCATGAAGTCACATGTTATTTGACT
The DNA here is from genome assembly GCA_032727855.1 of Quercus ilex subsp. ballota. NCBI lineage: Eukaryota > Viridiplantae > Streptophyta > Magnoliopsida > Fagales > Fagaceae > Quercus > Quercus ilex. The sequence continues at coordinate 57,182,985 of CM064917.1, read as the reverse complement.
GTCGGACTTGATCCTTTTGAGAAAGGCATAAATAACCATCTCACCACTGTTCACTAGCCAATCATGAACACCTTAGTGCATATCATAAGATTTTGTGCTCAAGAAAGTGTAGCACATGCACAAAAAGAACATAAGGTGTAGCCTCAAATTAAATTAAAACTGGTGTGTACTATTAGGCTTAATGCCAATTCACTTAATTCAAACCGGTGTGTACTATTAGGCTGAATGCCATCTCATACAAATAAGAGGCAAAAATGCAAGAAACTTACATGATTACAAGCTTTTGTTCTAGGAGATGTGGGAGTTATAGGATGTAACTCTTTAGGTGATAGTCTCTTTTAAATTCTATGTGATGAATTGTGTAGACTTTGTGTTTGATTGCTATTCACATATCACCTCACATGTATTTCAAGTTTTTGCTAGTATCACACACTACAAAAGTTACTCTTTGTTAAACACTGTACATGCTAGTGTGTGTGTTTTTGGTCTGACCAACCAAGTTTGAAAATATCTTGAGATTTGTGCACAACATTTTTGTTGCTTGAGAAAATTCAATGGGAGAATGATTGAAACTTGTTTTTGACAAAATTTGGGTTTAAAAATTTGGGGTTTTGAAAAAGCATTTCATCTCATACTCATGCATTTTGCTTTTCTTGGTTAATGCTTTGAGGAGTTGTTTTTTAAAAATTAGGTTTGTTTCTTTCAAAACTGGTTTTTTAAAAAATTTTAGTGAGCCTCTTCCCATTTCGATCGATCCAGTTTGTTTTTCGATCGATCGAAAAAGTGTCTTAGTTTGTTCTAAAATGACTGTTTCATTCGATCGATCGAATGTAATTTTTGATCGATCGAATATCGTGAAAAAGCTTTTTAAAAGGTTCAGTTCTGACTTTTTCAAAGTTCCTATTCAAACTTTTCAAACTTTTTCTTCTCTCTCTCCACGTTGGCAAGGCTCCACCTAGAGATTTTTGTCGTTTTCCTCCGTTGTTTTTGCAAGATCTCTCTCTCCTCAAGCCGGTAAGACACTTTTGCCCTTCCTTTTGATTGTATTTTCATCATTTCATGCATATTTTCATGCATTTAGGGGTGATTTTCGCAATTTGCTATTTTGGAATTTTCCTTTGATTCACGCCATATTTTATGCAATTGATCAATGGGTTTTTATGGGGACATGCTATAGACATGATCTAAATAGTTTAATTTGATCAATTTTGAGTTTGGTGTGAAATTGAAAATCTAGGGTTCCTAATTGATCCGATTTGGGGATTTTGTTAAATTGAGTAGAATTTGATGCAATTGGCTTGTTGTATTGATGAAATTAAGCATTATAATCTATGTGTTATGTTTTATAATGCTCAATTCATCATTTTGTTTTAAAAATTTTCAAGTGGTGTTCAATTTTTGGGGTTTTTGTTAAGAAAATTCCCTGCTCAAGCCAATTTTGTCAATTTAATCTCAATTAAACTTAATTGCTCACTGCATTAGTACATGCATCATGGCATTATATCTGTTCATGCATCATATAGATTTTCATTCTATTTTTTTTGTTTTGTTGCTAATTTGCAGTCTGCCCTTGGTTCTGTTTTCTTGTGTCTTTTTGGTTTTCTCTTTTGTGTCTCTGTCCTTTCCTTAGCATCATGCCTAGGAAGACTAGAGCCCGTAGGTCCATTCCCTCTTCCTCTCCATCCCCTCCCTCCTTTGACCGTGAGAGGTTTCCGAGTGAGAAAAACCAAGATCTTTTTGAGAAGCTTAACCTTAAGAGGAAGATTTGGGCTGAGCGTTCTGTTTTGTTAGATGAGCTTGATCCTGCCATTAGGGCAAACTTTGAGCGTCGGGGCTGGTTACCTTTGTTAGACATTTCTGATCCTCCTCCACCGTCTCCCTTGATTAGAGAGTTCTATTCGAACATCTCTATCCACGTCTATGATTCCAACACTTTAGTAAAGAGTTGGATACAAGGTGTAGGGTACATCATTACTCCTCAGGTAGTGGCTGATGCTCTAGGGGTACCGTTGGTTAGGGATCCTGTCTATCCTTATGACGAGTCTCCCGAGCTGAGCGATGTTTTATCTTACATCACTGGGATTTCTGTCCAGTGGGGTTCTGATCCTAGGATCACTTCTACTGAGCTCTCCGGGTTGCACTATCTGTTCTTTCGGATAGCTTGTCATTCCATCTGACCCATTTCTCATGTTCACACCATTCCTCTTGAGTGATGTGTATTTTTGTACGTTCTGGTTACTGATGCTCCTATTAGTTTTCCCCATCTCTTTCTTCGTTCTTTGAACGATATTTATAGAAGTTCATCTTCTTCTCATGCCCTTGTTCATCTTATTTTCATTCATAGGATTTTGCTCCATCTTGACCTTAGTGACTTCCCTTCCTCTGAGCCCGTTCATGTGATAGCTCTCATAGGTGCGTCTTTTCTTAGACAGAGGGCCGCTCATCTTCGAGCTGGTTCTAAACACCCTAGGTCCGAGCTGTCTAGTAGCGCTCCTCCTCCTTCTTCTTCTACAGGTACTGCTGGTGAGGATGTTCTTGATCCAGTTGGTGATGATGCTGCTGCTGCTGATGTTCCTCCACCTCCTTCGACAGACTTTGATGTTCGTCGTACTCTGGAGACTGTCATGACAGTTCAGGCGGCTCAGGGATAGATTTTGGTGGACTTACTAGATGAGATTCGTGCTCTCCGAGCCGATTTAGCGCGTCTTCATTCACCCTCACCACCTCCTTTTGATGGCGACTCATGATTGCTCTTTGGCATTCCGTCACAAAAAGGGGGAGTGAAGTTTTGACTTATAGAGGGTTTTTGTAGTTAGGGGGAGACTTTTGTTGTTAGGGGGAGATTTTTGTTACTTGTGGAGTTTTTTAGATTGTATCTAGGTGCTTCACTTTGTATATCATTCTTTGGGGATATTCATGTTAGGGGGAGTAACATTGTTTGATATGTTTTTTTATTGATTCTTGTTAATTTGTGATTCACTGCTTATTGATTTATATTTATGAGTTGATCATTTATTTATGAGTTTGTTAGGTTCTAAGGTCTTAGGATTTTATGTATTTAGAACTCTAATTTGTAATGTTGGCAAACCATGATCAAAACAATGTATTTATTCTTGTCTAGGCTTGCTCAAAGTTGGTTTCTTATTGTAAAGTTGGCATCGAGTGGCTGTAGAAGTACTTGGGACTTTCGGCCTGGCTCGATCGATCGAAGAATAGACTCGATCGATCGAAAATCGCACAGGTTGATTTTTCTGCAGAATTTCCAACTCAGCCCTACTTCATTAAACGTTTAGGGTTTTATGTTTTTACCCTAGGTATATAAACAAAACTCTAGCCACGTTTTTGAAGGTTGCTCCAATTGTATTGTTGCTCATACATTGCTGTTTTGTGTAAATCTCTTGTGAGATCTTTGAGGAGTTTTCCTTTACACAAAGCTTAGGGTTTTCAAGTTGGAGATATTATCTACATCTTGATGATCAACTTGGTTGCTACCATTGAAGCTTAAAGATAATCAAGCAGGGGTGCTTGTAGCTGATTGAAGAATCCAAGAAAGAAGGAGTCCGTGGATTCGGAGCTTGCACGTGGTCGTGTCAGTAAGTTCTACTGGTGGGTAGTATTAGGAAGTCAAGCGGGGAGCTTGTAGTCCTTCTGTATGAACTTCAATTCTTTCGCATAGTGGATTCAGGTTTACCTTGAGGATAGCTAGGTCAAATCCTCCCCAGGTTTTTACCGTGTGGTTTCCTGGGTCATCATATCTTGTGTTATTTACTTTTCCGCTGCTTTATATCTTGATATGATTATTTGATTACTTTAACCTAGAATTGCATAATTTGACTAAGTAACAACTTGGCTAATTAATCTAGGCTACGTAATCTGGTTGTTTAAGGGGTCTAAAACCGTTCAGTTTGAGTGGGAGGTGACCGAGAGGCTTCTCTATCTCAGTTTGAATATGGGGCGATTGAGAGGCTTCTCTATCTCAGTCTAAATCTAGGGCAACCAAGGGGCTTCTCTATCTTGATTTGAATTTAAGGTGACCAAGAGGCTTCTGTTAGGACATATATGAATCATGTTAGGAACATATTTTATTTAGTATTGGCTAATCCTTTGACAAAACGCACTTTACTTATAATTGGGTAGATCTAGGATGTGTTTAATACTTCAAGGAATAAGGTTTCAAGTTCAAGTGTTAAAGTCATGCAAATCTGTCCAAGATTCAAGTGAAGAAGTGCTGGTTTTTAAAGCTCAACAGCTAGTATATATCGAGGTTTTAAAAAGTTGTTTCAGCTCGATGCTCGACAGCTCTCGATAGAGGACCTATCTATCGAGATTTATAAAAATCAGATTTTCAGTTCTAAATTTCATGCAATCCATGTATACATGTTTGGGCTTTCTTTTCTCACAACCCTAAATATATATAAGAATTATTTTAAGGGCTATCACAGCTGATGCAAGGAGATGAAAAGGTTTTTCACAAGCATATTGTGAACCGGAGACACATGCCTTAATTCATCTTTCTCTTTAAGAAGCTGATACGTTTGTATGCCGTAAGGTTTTGTAACGAAGGAGCTTTGTGATCTTTATTGTGTGGATGAACTGAAGAACTTTGCAGTCAACATCTTTCCCAAGTTGGTGTGTAAGCCGCGTACTGGGATCCACGCATCAATTGGTTAGTCATGTACTAGGAGCCATGCATTAAAAGGAGAGATTGTCACTAAAAAACAAGTCCAATTGGGTATTGGGGTAAGGGTTCAACTGTAGGTTAGTATGAGGTACTGAGATTCCTTTACTTGTAACTGCTTGTTGTGATAATAGTAGATTCTTAGGAGTGGTGACCTTAAAATCACCCGGTGGGGTTTTTGCCTTGGAGGTTTTCCCCATACATAAACAAATCATAGTGTCAACTTTATTTACCGCTGCATATTAACTTAGTTGATGATTTGTTTGTGCTACCATGCATATTGCGTGTTAATTAACTTAATTAATTCACTTGGCTAATTAATTGGTTAATTTATCACAAGGGGTCAATACATTCTTGACCTATTAGCTTTTCTATCTCAGTTTGAACCTCGAGCGATTGAAAGGCTTCTCTATCTCAATCTGAATTGGGGTGACCAAGAGGCTTCTCTATCTTGATTTGAATTTGATGTGACCGAGAGGCTTTTTTATCTCAATTTGAACCTGGGGCGATTGAGAGGCTTCTTTATCTCAATCTAAATCTGCAGCAACCAAAAAGCTTCTCTATCTTGATCTAAATTTGAGATGACTAGAAGGCTTCTTTATCTCAGTTTGAATCTGGGGTGATTAAGAGACTTCTCTATCTCAATCTGAATCTGGGGGCAACCAAGAGGCTTCTCTATCTCAATTTGAATTTGAGGTGACCGAAAGGCTTCTCTATCTTGGTTTGAATTTGGAGCGATTGAGAGGCTTCTCTATCTTAATCTGAATCTGGGGTGACCAAGAGGTTTTTCTATCTTGATCCGAATAGGAGGTGACCAAGAGGCTTCTCTATCTTGGTTTGAACCTGAGGTGATTGAGAGGCTTCTCTATCTCAATCTAAATTTGGGGGCAACCAAGAGGCTTCTCTGGCTCAATCTGAAAATCTGGTGCAATAGAAAAAAATTCATATTAGATATTAATGATTGAGAACCAAATTTACTTAATAGATTTATCTTTTTTGAAGATTTGTGTCCAGGAGGTTTATCCTTTTTTTTTTTTTTTTGTTGAAAATTTGTTCATGGAGATTTGTCCTTTGAAGATTTGTTGAGGAGATTTTTCATTTTCATGAAGATGTGTTCATGGAGATTTGTCTTTTGAAGATTTGTTCGGGAAATTTTTCCTTTTGAAGATTTGTTCAAGAGATCTTTTCCTTTTGAAGATTTATTCAGGAGATTTTTCTTTTGAAGATTTGTTTGGGAGATTTTTTCTTTTGAAGATTTGTTCAGGAGATTTTTCCTTCGAAAATTTTGTTTTGGAGATTTATCCTTTTAAAAATTTAGGAGATTTATCCTTTGAAATTTTTTTAGGAGATTTTTCCTTTTGAAAATTTGAATAGGAGATTTATCCCTTGAAGATTTGTTCATGGAGATTTGTCCTTTGAAGATTTGTTCAGGATATTTTTCCTTTCGAAATTTTATTTTGGAGATTTATCCTTTTAAAAATTTAGGAGATTTATCCTTTGGAATTTTTTTTAGAAGATTTGTCCTTTTGAAAATTTGTTTAGACGATTTATCCTTTGAAAAGTTTGTTAGGAGATTTGTCCTTTTGAAAATTTTATTTTAGGAGATTTTTCCATTTTGAAATTTTTTTTATGAGATTTATCCTTTTGAAATTTTGTTTTGGAGATTTATCCTTTTAAAAATTGAAGTTCAGGAGATTTTTCCTCTTTTAATTTCCTGCAACAAAAGCAAGAGTTCATTTCTAGTCATTTAATTTGTATAACTCATGAACTACCACTCTTTGATCTTTGCATTTGATGACTTTGATATGTATGGACTTACTCTTGTAAGAGCTTGATTCAGAAATGTTTAAAGTTTACCTGATGAAGCTTTGTGGTGTAAAGGTTTGAATTTACCTGACAAGTTTTGACATGGGTGATCTTACCTAAATGAGGCATAATTGAATGCCCCTAATATACAAATTGAAGCATGATTTTGAAAACCTTGACTTTTGAGGAAAATATGATTTTTTTTTCCTTAAATGGATGAGACATGGCTGAATGCCCCTAGTTTCGAAATGGATGCATGATTTTTTGGAAATCTTGTTTTTTTTTTTTTTTTGAAAAGATGATGATGATGATCTTTTTTTCAAAAATGAATGAGGCATGGCCGAATGACCCTAGTTTACGAATTGATGCATGACTTTTGAAAACCTTGATATTTGAGGAAAATATGATTTCTTTTTTCCAAAATGGATGAGGCATGGTAGAATGCCCCTAGTTTAGAAATGGATGCATGCTTTTTTTTTTTTTTTTTTTTTTTTGTGGTTTGAAAAGATGATGATGATGATCTTCTTCTTCTTCTTTTGAAAATGAATGAGGCATGGCCGAATGCCCCTAGTTCAACAATCAATGTGAATTTTGAAAAATCTTATTACAAATGAACCTTCAATGGAGCAAAATTTGAGCAAAACTGGATCAAAATCAGAAATTTAGGTAAAACAAGGATTGGTGGAATGATGGGCCAATCGGCACTGTTGGAGTGTCGATCGACACTATATAATTGACGATTGGCACTCTTGAACCTTGTCCATTTGTCGCGTTTTTAGCCTTTTTTTTTCTAGGACATATGGTAGCATCTAAATTGAAGATTGATGGTGAAGGTTGAGTAGATGAAAGATCCATGTCCACCTCCTGCAAAAGATTCTTTCCATAAACTTGTTAGTAATCAGTTATTATAAAAATGTTTTGGGCCAATGCCTCTAGTTTAGATATGCTTGCACTGAAAATTGATGATATGCGTAATGCAAAACAGATGCTCCTAGCCTAAATTCACACAAAGAAATGTCTTGATTTTGAGCCTTTGAAAAAAAAAAAAAAAAAAATTTTGAGTGATTTTTGACCAGGCCTTTAGAAAGGCTACCTACATACTTCTCTCATAGAGGATCAGTTCCAAACATAGTTCGAACAAAATTTTGAAAAAATGATTTTTTTAATTCCTTTTTTTTTTTTGAAAAGAAAAAAAAAAGAAAAAGAAAAAGAAGCAATCCAGTGAGTAGAGTGATACTTTTTGTAATTTTATCTTTTTCAAATGAACAAAAGGTGATCTTTTGAACAACCTCTTTGACCAATCATAATGCTCAATTGTTAACTCGATCTCATTGGCTATGAATGATTTGAAATCATTAAAAACATGTAATCAAATTTGCTTTCTTCATTTTGAAAATTTTTAGATTAAGTCTTCAAAGACAATCAAAGAAATGAAATGCTTGGGAATCACATATATTGGGAACAAGCAAGAACGGGTAAAATCCTAAGTTTGAAGATTTGAAAATTTTTGAGAATTTGGAAATTTGTTCTCTTGAGAGTTATTTTTTGTTGGAAGCAAAAAAAGGGAGTGTTTGGAGCTCAGGAAAAAAAAAAAAAAATTAAGTCACTTGAAAATTTGTGTAATTTTGCCTTTTCAAGATATCAACCAATGGGTCTTGATAATCTTAAGTAGTTTTCCTTCTTAATCCAAGAGAAAATATTATCTGAACTAAATGTGTGCTTTGAATCAGCAGGACTTCAAGGAGGGCTTTATTCAAAGGTTGTAATATAGGCTAGGTTCGGGTTATTGAAAGGAATGATATAAAAGGCTCAAAACCCTTATGATATTTCCCCAAGTATGCAATACTTTAAATTCAAGCATTGGAAGATTTTTTTCCACTTCTTCCATCATTGACTCTTATGCTAAAATTCTTGTCATGTTCATCATCTTCATTGATTCCTTTCATTTGGTCTTGATTTTAGAGCTTGACAACTTGCTTTTTTTGGTCTTCTTAGCATCCTATCTTATGGTCAGATCACTCACTCTCATTTTTGTTTTTCTTATTTTTTGTGAAATATATATATATATATATTTTTTTTTGCCCTAATTTTTTCCTAAACCGCCCTTTCGGGTTTTTAGCCTCGCAGGCTCTCTCTCTTTTTTTTTTTTTTTTTTTTGCTCTAATTTTTGCTTAGACTGTCCTTTAGGGTTTTCAACCTAGCGAGATTTTTTCTTTTTCCTTTTTCGGCTCTAATTTTTGCCTAGACTACCCTTTCGTGTTTTCAACCAAGCAAGCTTTTTCTTTTTGAATTTTTTTTTTTTTTTTTTTTTTTTGTGGAATTTTATTGGCTTTCACTCAACTGGATTTTTTTTTGGTTCTTTTAATTTGACAGACTTTCATCTTTCTTGGATGAATTTGCATTTCTCCTTGATACCCTCTTATACTTTCTAATACACTTTCATTTTTCTTGACCTGACCGAACACACTTTTTTTTTTTTTTTTGATGAAATATATCTTACTTTTTCTTTTCCTCATCTTCCTCAATTTGACTATATTTCTTCTCTTAATGAATCTTCATTTTTTACTTATCCTTCTCAACTTGAATGATCTTTCATGGAATCTCTTGTCCCTTGTGTCTTTTGATGAATTCAGTATTCTCTCATAACTTGATGAAAATTCTTCCATTCACTTCTCTCTCTCTCTCTCTCTCTCTCTCTCTCTCTCTTGGGTTGATGTCTTTTCTAGCTTGATCGTCTTCTCTTTTTTCTTGCAGATTAATGCTTTCTCAAAATCTTATCTCTTCTTGATGGATTTCCTTCCTACCTAGCTTGACGGGGTGAGCTATCCCCTTTCTTTGATGAACTCTCTTTCCTAAACTTAATGAACTCTTTATCTTTTTCTTCTTTTAAACCAGTCTTATTGTCTTCATTGAGGGCCTTACTAAATGGTGCTGAATCCACAAGGTACACACTTCCTCTTCTTGAGATTAAAGCATGCATACTTAATTTTCCCACCCAAGGCTTAGGTTTTTAGTTGGTTCATTGAAAAAAAGGCTAACTGTTTAAACACTCAAGTTGGCTAACAATGGATAATTATTGTAATGGGTGTCAAGGAATAATGCGGGTTACCAAAGAGGGCCTCCCATCCCTAGTGATGCTTGCTTGTAAGCACAGTGACTTAGACTCCTTTAATAAATTGTTCTTGGAATAGAAGTATAAATGCTCCAATGATGTGATTTTTTTTTTTTTTTTTTTTTTTTTTTGAGATATGGATTGATTGTATGTGGTTTGAGAAATTTGGATGAATGGATGAATTTCTTTGTTTGTCTTTTAGGACCTTTTCTTTTCATATTCTAAATGTTTAGCCAAAGTCCTTACATGGATTGAATGAAGTTAAATCCCTCTTTGGAACAAAGTGATTGGTAGAGCAATTAATCATCATGATTTGGAAAAAGTTTTATCAAATGGATCTTCTTGTATTCTCTTGAAAAGAAGACTTTTGAAAAACATTTTGGAGTCTTTAAAAGGAAGGTTTTGAAAAAATCTTGGAGTCTTTAAAAGAATAAAAAGGGTTTTTAGAAAAAAATGTTACTAAAAAGGCGCAATGCCCCCAGGCCAATTTTTTTGAAAATGAATTGAAATGACATGAAGGCCCAATGCCCTCAGTCCAAAATATTTTTTTTTTCAAATTTTTTTTTTATTTGTTAAACCCCCCCTCCCTTATTTTTTGGAAAAAAAAAATCTCTCTTTTTTTTTTGAAAATTTTTTCTTCCCCTTTTGTTTTTGAAATTTTTATTTTTTGAACTCTCTTTTTTCTTCTTCTTCTTCTTCTTCTTATTTGGATTTATTTTCTTTTTTATTTTATTTATTTATTTTGTAAACAAAATTCATGAAACATGATAATCAACAAAAATACATTAAACTTCAACAAATACTTTCTAATAGAAACATGTAGTAAAAAAAAAAAAATTTAAGATGAACAATGATCTTGAAAACCCAAATATGGCTTGATTGCTTGTGAAATGAGGCAAAGTCGAGCTACTTGTTTCTTCTTGGTCCATTGTGGATGTTTGTGTTGAAATTCTGAAAATTGGATCTTGGTAGTCCTAAACCTCAAGGAAGACGACTTGATCTTGATGGAATTGAGCTTGAATCCTCATTGGGCTTGATGAGCTTGAGTTTGATGAACTCATGAACTTGATGGGCTTGAGTCTTGATGAGCTTGATGAACTTTGGGCTTAGCAAACTTGGGCTCAAACTGGATATACACAAGACATACCTTTCTTTCTAGGAAAACAAAATCAGGTTTAAAAGGCACACAACATTCAAACAATTATGATGAGCCCAAGTGTTGAACTTGGGCTCAACATAGCCCAAACAATGGTCAAACACACACAATATGCAATGCAATTTTAACATGGACCGGCCTAAGGACAGGTTCTAACTTATTACATTGTAGAGTGGGTTTGTTGTTTTATTGTTTCCCATAACTAGGACGTTACACCTCCCAACTTTTAATGTAATGAACATTACATTGTTCCAAACGGCATGCTCTATCCTTTATAGTCAACAAGAAATGATCCAGTAACTTTAGGCTATGAGTTAGTGAGTTTACCACCGGGTACCTGAATCTAATGAAGACCAGTCGAATGTTCAAATAGTGTATAAAACACTATGAACATTTTGACCCCAATTTACAAATTACCAATTCAAGCTCAATGTCAAACAATACATGTGTGGAAAATAAACATAAACTAATAACAAAATTGATAAACAATCTAAACCAATTAAAATCACATCCACAACAGAAATTAAATAGCAAAGATTAAGGGAAGAGAGATGCAAACACAAGGACAATACAATGATGTGTTATCAAAGAGGAAACCAAAGCCCTCGGCGTAAAACCTCTCCGCCACCCTCTAAGCGGTCAATAATCCACTAAAGAATGAAGTTGGGATACATGAACGGTAGAAGACACTCCAAGCCTAATCTACCCAATGTACCTAAGCCCTCCAAACTTCTTGCTCCAACGAGGTTACGCTGAACCTGTCTTCTTTAGCTTACCATATTCCGCTATAGCCCATAAAATCAACCAATAATCGTTGGTCCCTTCCTAACTGCTTCTCGAAGCACCAAATGACCTTCTCACAAATATGGGTATGGTGAGAAAAGGATTTGGGTATGAATTTCTCAAGGATGTAACAATGGAGAGGGTGAGAGTAGAGGAATTTAAAGAGTCTCTATGTGAAGATTGTGGATGAGTCAATCTTGTTTTTCTTTAGGGTTTCTCTCTCAAAATTCTCTCTAGAAACTCTCTACATTTCATGGGTATAAAGGGTATTTATACTAGGGTGAGAATGAAATGCAAAGAGTCAGTTTTTCAAAACAGAGCTGGCTGGCAGCTTGGCCTCGTGACTTGACTAAGTCATGAGTTCAAGTTGCGAGCTAACTAAATGGCCAGACTAGACTTTTTGTCCTGTAGTGCTACAGCATGACAGTTCAGCTTCTCTGCATGCTTCACTCGTGTGCAACTTCTGGCGGCTTGCCAGTCGCGAGCCACCCGCGAGATCCAGTCGCGAGTCTCTGCTACACTGCACAATCTTGAGCATTTCTTCACACTCTCTAACACACTACCCTTACAAGATTCCCACCTAAATACAAGGTTTCTAAGTGCTAAATTACAAGCAAATTAACATGGAATAAAGCCAACAAAATGGTTGATTAAATTCAACATTACACCAGTGACTCATGGTTACTACCACCATATGTTGAGATGGGTGCATACATATTTGTTGTTTTAATGGCATACACTATGAAAGTTAGGGAAAGCTCTTAACAATCAACATGGCAACACAAACAAAAAATATCATACAAACATCTCAAGACATAGACAACAAACAAACAACAACATCATACAAAAAACAAGGATATATAGTTGGTCACTTTAAGTCTAACACGAAGCTTAGCCCTCGACATCCCCAGCGGAATTGCCACTGTGAGGGACTACAACTCTAAAAAAAGAGATTTGGGTGCTTAGAGCACCTCTCTTTTGGGGTAATTGTGTGGAGTCGCCACTTATTATTTATGAAAAAAAAAAAAAAAGAACAAAATAAAATACAATTACATGTCTGAAAATTCCTCGAATGTTATTAATGGATTATGGAAATACAATTACATCGTGGTAGAATAACTTTACAAGGCTTTGGTCCTAATACAATCTATGTAAAAATTACAAAGTTTTGATCCTAGTTACAATCTACCAAAAACTAAAGACAAAACACTAGTCTACCTATCCAAAAAAACCTAAGTCCAGGGGCTAGGTTACGGAATGGGAAGGTGTAGGGCACCCATTCCGCCCAGACAGAGTCTAGTCTTTTAGACTTTACATGACCATTATATACCCATATTCAAAGTATGAAATGTTATGAAACAAATGCTATGTCAAATCCTAGATCTAAGGTTAAACTTTTATTCAAAAACCTTAGATTTGCCATTTTATTTTGTGTGAAAAAATTTGATGAGCATAGTTAATGAAAAATTTAATCTTGAGTTTCCATTAAAGAAAAGAATGGATTTAAAATAAAAATTCAAATCTGATTGGGATTTTTTAATGTGGGAAAAAAAAAACATATTTTTATTTTGAAAACACAAATTTTTTATTGGAAGATGTAGATCTGATTTTGATTTGAAAAAACAGTCAAATTTTTATTTTTAAAAAATGCAGGTCAGATTTTTTTTTTATTTAAAAAAAGGGCATATTTTTATTTGGAAAAATGCAGATCATATTTTTTTTTTTTTTTTTTTTTAAAAAAGGCAGATTTTTATTTGGGAAAAATGCGGATCAGATTTTTTATTAAAACAGACCAGATTTTTATTTGGAAAAAATATAGATCAGATTTTATATTTAAAACAGATCTGATTTTATATTAGAAACATGGCAGATTTTTATTTGGAAAAATGTAGATCAGATTTTATTAATAAAATTTAGATCAAACTTTACGAATAAAATTCAAATCTGGTTTTACTTTGAAAAAAAATTAAAAAGAAAAAAAATATATAGATCTGACTCCTAATAAAAAAAAAAATGAAGAAAACTTACAAATTTGATTTTAGCTTTTTTTTTTTTTTTTTTTTTTTAGCACAGAAAAATTGCAAATCTAAAATTCTAAGGCAAGATTCAACCCTAGATCTAGACATGTTCATCAATTAATCATGTGAAAACTTTTGAAAGCAAAGGAGAACACGTGATAACATATGAGAAACATGATTATTTAAACACAAAAGAAAACATCATGTCCATGGAAACTAAAACATATATGAAAGTATGTTATGGAAACAAAGTTAGAGTTATGCCTACATGAACTTAATCCTCAAGGAAAGAGTTCCTCAAAGGAATTTTTTTTTTTTTTTTTAGGATTTAAGTAAAGCCTTTTAACCAAAAAAAAAAAAAAATTCTAAAGTAGGGCTTCCAAAACTTCTTTAATGTAAGGAGAGAGAGAAGTCAGAAAAAGAAGGGTCAGAAAAAAAAAGGGGTAGAAAGAAGGGAGGCCTCCCCTATTTATAGAGGTGTTAGTTGCTTAGAAAATAAGCTAGGTTTACTTAAAAATTAAGTCCAATCAACTTAAAAAATAAGCAAGAAAACGTATGGGGAAAATCCTTAAAAAAAGGAGATTTGGATAAGAGTAAGGTGATTTTTCATATCAAAACCAGTTTCAGTATTTGGATCATATCGTTTTGCTCAAAATTTGGATTAACCTGAAATTTTGACAGCTGAAGGGAAATTCGATTCTCTACAACTTTTCCAAAAATAGCCTAGTCCGAAATTTGAGTTCAATTATGCCAAAAGTGCCTTGGAACGTGAATCTGAAATCTGCTACTTGATTAGCATGTTTTTGAAGTGTTTTCCAACTCTAAAACTGTATTTGGATGAATTTAAGAGTTACTTTCGTGATAAACCTCATTCCAAAGTGATAATTAGGCCTTTTAAAACAATTATTTTGATTATAATTATCCCAAAAGCCCAATTATCTATAGTCTTTAAATATTATCAGCTTATTTGTTTTAATCCCATTCAACAAATCTCACTTTAAGAAAAATACTTAACCAATCACAAAAATTCATTTAATTAATTTTAATCGTTAACCAATTAAAATTAATTTCAATTAATCACACGTGATCGGCTTCACCCTATACAATGTATGCAGACTATGAAAACTTAATCTCGTGATATCTTTCAATCTGACGGTCCAATTTGGGAATCAGTCATCCTGTTACGATCGTTAGAATCATAAGATCATTTTTATGATATGCAATGAATGAATTAATGCATGTAATGTAACTCTAAATTTTGGGTATATGAATGATCGCTCTAGCCATCTTCTAGGATTAGATTATGGGTGCAAAATCGAGTGTCTACAAAGAGTTATTAAATAAAGTAACTGTCAAGTGCAGAAATATATGTATGATTAAAAGGAGAAAGAATCTAAGTTTTTCTCAGGAGAGAGACTTGGTTATTCTCTTCAACAAGTACGTATAGAACTGATTGAGAGACCACACATCTTGGGCACATTGTGGAATTGGAGTGAAGATTGAAAGGCTTCCCAAGTCCAATCTTCATTTGTTTTGAATTTCGCTGCATCAAGGTATGCCTTCTTGTTCTTCATTTCTAAAATTTAGATGTTCAATATTATCTCACATGAATGAAGTAGATCCGTTTATATTCCACTGCTTGTTTTTGTATGAGATACAAAACTGTATTTTCCATGTGTTTTCCCAACACCTCGATGGGTCAAAAACCAAAAGGCAACCCACGCAAAATTAGAAGGATCCCGCTAGGTTGAAAACCTAGGCAAAAGTTAGGGATTATACCTGAAGAAGAAGAGGACTTCCAGCCAAGAATCTTGCTTCCTTCCTATGAAAGGCATCCAAACCATTAAGAGTTTCCACCAAAATCAAGCCCACTAAGTTACCTTTCTTTAGCTCATACACCACCATGCACATCCAGAGGTCCACACAATATGACCTTTGAACTAAGAAGTACCTTGCAAGAGCATATAAGCAAAAGGTGTGAAGAAAGAATGAACGTGGCCTCTCACCCACAGGAAGGGTTAAACCAGAAAAGTACTCAAAACCCAACCTAAGGTTGAGTTTGCCAAAGCAGGAGGGATGCCCAACACAACTTACAGCAACGAGGGGAGATCCCCACCCATGGTAGGGAAGATGAGATCATCAATCTTTGATTCACCCATGATAGCACCAAATTCTTCAATAGTGGGCATAATTCTATTTCGTTGAAATGGAAAACATGCCAAGAAGGGACCCAATAGTTGGTAGCAGCACAAAGAAGAGGCTCATCCACCTTTATTTGATGGTATGGAAAGACGCAAAAAAGACCATAGAGGGGCAATGGAATCCTTGAAATCGGGACCAAGCCTCCTAATCCAAGCTAAGATATCAAGTGGAGAGTTTTTTGCCATTGGAGGATCTCAAAAAAGGGCTCTCTGAGTTGAAAATACATTGGTGAGGGTTTTTGGACCTAAACCGCTACTTTTATACTTAAGTAAGGCGGTTAGGGTTTCCTCTAATTCGCAGCTCACATATGCAAGGTAAACCCTACGTACGCAAAGTCAAAGTTGCGTACACAGGCCCATCCCCACGTATGCATGGAGCTTGGCAGAAGCCAATTCTCCCCTGTTTTTAAGCATGGTTGTTCCACTCCAAGGGATTCCTATGGTTCCTACAACCTAAAGGATCATTCAAGACACATTCCAAGCATAAGATTTCAAGCATCAAAGAAGCAATGTTGTATAGAAACATACAATTGACCATATATCTTGTAAATTAAGCACTAGTCCCAATTAAAAGTATAAGTATAAAAAAAAATAATAAAAAAAGATGTTCTTAAATATAATGCTTTGTCTCAAATTGAATTCAAATGTTTGCTAAAGGAAATAAAAAAACAATAATTCAAAGAAAGGAGAGTTAGTGCCCGAATTTAAAAAAAAAATGGCAAGAAGAAAAAGAACAAAGGGAAGGAAGAACTCACTGCCCGGGTGTTAGGAGGAAAAGTGTAGCCCATGACATTGGGATTACAAGGCACGGCGCGCTCCCGAGCAAAGCCATCAGGACCATAAGCATAGACCATCCAAGGGAGATGTGGAAGGTTGATAAGCTCATTGGCGGCAGGCTCCTCTTGTTACATTTTTCCACTAATGAAACCAGATTTTGCCTCATCAGTATGCTTCTCGTTAGTACGATGGACGACCTGAGATCTTATGTAAAAGAAAGCAATGAATAGATAGTGGCACCGGTTCGGGGCCTACCAAGAACTCTCTGATGCTTAAGTTAGCTTACACTCTTTTAGACATCTATAATCTGTAGAATAATTTGTTTGTGTCTTTTTACCTGTCTCTCTTGGCTTTTTATAGCCTTATGCTGAGTTAATACTCAGTATAAAGTTACACTACAACTGGAGGAATTAATGCTCAATGATGGCCATTTAATCCCAAATCTTTCTGCTTGTAATCAACCCTTAACTCCTCATTATAGGACGAGGATAACGGTTCCGTGCTACTTATTATTTTATCATTAAATGCTATATGGAATTAATGCACTTATACTGGTCCGTGCTCTTACTCATCATTGTTATGGACGGTTTGCGAGTGACAGACGACCATTTATGTGCTACTCGTCATCCACCATTAGAAGCCGTGACAAACAAGGTGAAGGAAAAGGAAGAGAAGAAGAAGAGTTTAAGCATATACCTGAACAATAAGGGAAGACATGAGGCGAGTGATGTTAAACTCCTCATAGTCCAATTCCTTAAGGAGTATACTAGCGTAGGGAATGCCATTCCCCTATAAGTTATACTCAGCATTAGTCATGGGGTGTGGGCCAAGCATGGACTCGGGAGGATCCATCAGAATTTATGGGTCATCCCTACCCACCAGTTGACATCGCACCCTCTCTATCAAGTAGAGTGCCCTCAAGCCCACTCCTTCAAAGGGCTGGGTAATTTTCGAAGCAATGATGGTGGCAGGTTCCAAGTCCAAAGAAGTTGGAAGGGGCTGGCCGACCCATGGAGTCTAGTTAACCAATAATGACAGAAGGTTAGAAGAGGGATATCCTAAGGGAAATGCATGAAGAAGCATGAAAACTATAACTCTTAAACTTACCTCATCCGAAGTTAACCCATCAAGGTGGGCCCTCACTCAATGGAACTCCCTTAAATTCAGATTGGTGTCTAGGGTTAGGAGGCCATACCTAACAACTTACCGCTACAAAAAGAAGCACAAGCCACAATTTAGGTGCAAGATGACAGTTTGCAAGATGATAGTTGGAAGATGGCAATTTGCTAGACTACAAGCTACAAATGAAAATGCAAGAAATGGAAAGAGAACTAACCTCAAGGAGCTTTCAAGGCCCCACAAGCTGCTGCAAGGCCCCAGCTGAGAGTGTCAAGGGTGGAGTAAAGATAGGTGAGACATGCCTACCCCCAATTAGCCCTCCATGCATCTCCAAAGTCTTAAAAAAGGGTCAACCACCTTAAGGACACGATTTGCCCACCATTGGCAAAGAGGTAAGCTCCCAACAAGTGTAGAAGGAAGGCCCTAGCCATACGAACGCACTCGTCCATAGTCCTTTGTGGGAGAAGCATGTAGTCTGACACCAAGTCGAAGTAGTGAATGGTCTCAGTGGAGTATCTTTTCCCCAACATGTCAAGACCCAACTGGATGCCTGACACGCCATCCAAATTGATGATGAACCTTCAAAGCTAAGGCCAGTCATGTGGTAAAAGTTGTAGGGAGTCACCGTTATCTCCCGCTTGGCAATATGAAAGGTGTGAGTAGTATCCCACCACCTCTCAATAAGGCATTGCACCAAGGTAGCACTTGTGGACCTTTCCGGAAAAAGACCAATGATAGGCTCAAAGCCCATTTTTCGGATATAGGCCCTAGTCTCAGGAACAATAAGGTTGTACCACTCTACCACCTTATTGGTGCTTCCCCTACTAGCATAAAGGTATGAGGACTGCAAAAGAAGAAGATAACATTAAATTTTTTATTCAAATGAAAATGATGAAAAATGATGTTTTCAATGCAAGAATAAATATAAAAAGAAGGATGCAGTGATGTTCAGATGCAAAAATGACAAAAGGGGTGTTAAGATTGCATATAGAATTAAAATAGTTGAAAAAGAAGTGAAAAGGGGCGGAGTAAGGCCTCTGCCAAGCGACTCACATACGTGGGTCAAAGCCCACGTACGCGAAGTCTTAAGAACAGACCTGTGTACGCAAGAAAAAAATTGCGTATGCATGAATCCAAGCTGCATACGCAGGCTCGAACCCACACACGTAGAAGCACAGATAGGAAGAGTCCTTCGACATTTTCAGACCTATATCATCCAAAATCAATCCTAAATGTGTTTCTACCCTTCCTAATGTGTTAGGTTTACATATACACCCATCCCACAACAAAACCCAAGTGTTTACATCACCAAAAACACATCTAAACGGAAGATCAAAAAGGAACTTGAAAATGAGAAAGAGTTCGAAAAACTTATAGATTCAGCCATGCTTGCTGATTTAGAGCTGCTTCTACTGACGAAACATGTCTCCTGGTTCCATCTAGGTTGGTTCTGACAGGGTTTTTGATTTTTCAAACATGCTTTGTGCTAGTCTAAGGATGTTCAAAACTTTCAAGAGGAGGAAAATCCTATGAGTAGGAAGGTGAAGCATGGTCAAACATGTCACAAGATTAGAGTTTTTGTGACTAGGTTTGACTAGAAGGAAGAGGTTGGCATCTAGGTAGTTAAGGAAGAACTTTCTAGTAGTATGGGATTAGTGGAGGTTTAGGGTTTTGATCATGATCTTCTTTGAACATGGTTTCTTTACATGGGGGAGAAGGAGGGATATTTTGCTTTATGGTTCTATTATAGAGAACATAATAGTCAAATTTTCCAGAGGGTTCTCCAAGGAGTTCTACCTTAGAATCACCTGCTTCATATCTTTCTATTAAGATTTGTTAGGTAGATTTTTTCTTCCTTCTTCTTGGATGATCATCATCATGGCCTTCTTCTTCTTTGCATTAGGCACAAATATCCGACCATATGTGGCCAGAGGATGATTTGCCTTCATAGTAGGCCTTTCCGTCTTCATAAAATGCTTTAATCTTAAGGTCATCTTCACTAACACATGACACAAGTTGAAGCATAGCAATTTGAGTTGGAAAAACTATCACATCCTTCTTTTCTAGTGGGGCCACCAAAAATCTTGTCTCCACTTTAACATTTTCCTTCCTGATAAAAAAAGGATTTTTAGAATGGACTGGCTTAACCACTTGGTGAAGTATCTCATATTATTTCATAATCCATGATTCTAGGAAAAGAGAAGTGGACAAACGTACACATGGGGGTCATTCCTGGGTCAACTTGGATTAACAAAGCATCATTAGTTTGGCCCACGTCTGGGATTGCCATATCAAAGGCATGATTTTGAAACTTGTAAGCAAGCTAATAGTGAAGTGTGGCTGCATATGCGTCTTGTACTTGACAGGCTCCTGTAATCTGAATTAGCACCTTGAGAGCATCACAAAGGTAAGGGTCTTTGAGTGGCATATTGAAGTTCGGAAAGAGTGTGACAAAAACTGTTCCCGCATTTAGAGTGGTCTGGACGGTTCCTATAACCGCATTCTGATATTCCAAAAATCTAGAGTTAAGAAGTGAAATCCAAAAGACTGCAGGGAGTCCCTTTCTTCTGTGGAAAGTTAGTGCTAATCTTACTACACCAAGATGAAGATGTGTGTACCCTTGTTTTTGCCATGAAATTACAAACTCTCTAGGAAGAGCAAGGGTGAAGAAATTTTCATTTTCAATTGCTAGGATGTTGAATTGATCAAACTTGGAAGCCTAAACATATTCTTTTACGGTAGAAGGGTGAGAATCACCAATAAATTTTTTTATAGTTTTTTTGAATGAAGGTTGGGGTTTATTAAACATAGTGTAAGGATTTACAATGGGGAAGTTAGTAATAAGAATTTTACTATCTTCAAGTACATGAGAGATTTCATACAAGTAGTCTAATCTATTTGCAGTAGATGTACGAAGGGAAAGGTCAAAAGAGGGTTTAATGGTATCAGTAACTACAAAGGATGAATTGGCCATAATAGTTTCTTCAAGAAAGAACTGTTTACCCAAAACCTAACAAGAATAGAACACCAACTCTAGGCCTAAACGTCCACAAGGTCATTATGGGAAACTGGATTCTTTGGGACTTTTGAAATCAAACTCCATAGTGTTCTACTTGATTATCAAATCCAGTGTTCTAATGTGACTAATTAAGAGGATCAACGTATTGTGGAAATTGTAAATCACATAGCATACTAATTAGGACAATAATCAAGGTATACTAATCAAAGAAGGTGAAAACTATATGGCTCTAATACCAAATATAAAGAAAGATAGAGGGTGTAAGAAGATTATGGGAACTAGTTAAGAAAATATAACGCTAAAGAAATATAGAAAATTACTTGAATGCATGGAATAGAACAGAGAAGTAGATACAACAAGTTGACTAATATTATTAGATTGAACAAACTTTTTACATAAGTCATAAGGAAAGGATTTCTGAAGGAGGCTAAGTTTTGCCTTTAAAATGATACAAAGTGGCTATTTATAGGCCATGGAACTAAAAAAAAAAAAAAAAAAACTCATATACAATATACAATCAGCTATGCAGGAGATGATAGGGGTCTGGCTTGTGATTGACAGGTGTTGAAGGAAGTAAGGGCTTGGCTGAGACAAAGCTACTACTAAATAAGGCTACTGTAAGGGCAATAAGTGCTCCTAACATGCATGGATAAGGCCAAGCTACTTCAAAATGTTTCTAGGACTTTCTTTTTTTAAGTATTGGACCTGTTTAGTCCCATCCATCTTTTCCTTGGAACCATTCTTCGTCGAAGTCAGCATCTGGGTCATAGTTATCATAATAGGGATCATTGTAGCCAAGTAAAGGATTAATCATTTCTCTTGAGATGTTACCTTCATATGGCCATTATTGTCTGTAAGCATCTAGAGTTCTTGGTCATGTTTCAGATAAGGTTCCCAAATTAAGAGATTTTGTCCTACTAAGAGCATTCTAACAACATGCCCATATGGTGTCCATTTGTCAATGGAAGGAGTCATCTGGGTTAGTGAGCCAATGAATTTCTGGTGGGTGAAAGATTCCTTCTACTCGAATGTCCTTTCTTGAATTCAACTTAGTAATCAGGGATCCTATAGTAATTTTGTGACCAAATCTTAGATGGCCTGTGACAGGATACTTTTTCCAATCTCCATTATGAGCATCATTCTTTAGGATTTCAAACAAGAATTTTTGAAAATATCTATTTTCGCAGGGGAAAACAAGTCTATAAAATCCTGTCCAATGGCCATTTTCTTTTCTAAAAGCATTTGATAGGCTAAGAATGTATTGAACCCTTTGGTAAATTAAATCAATTAATTAAGCCAAGTGAATTAATTTGATTCAATTACATGTAATACACATGGTAGCACAAACAAATCACCAACTAAGTTAAATGCAGAAGAAAATAAATTTGACACGATAATTTGTTTATGAATGGGGAAAACCACCGAGGCAAAACCCCACCGGGTTAATTTAAGGTCACTACTCTAGAGAATCCACTATTATCAAAACAAGCGGTTACAAGTAAAGAAATCCCAATACCTTATACGAACCTATAGTTGAACTCTTACCCCATTACACAATTGGAATTGCAATGTAGTTACAATCTCTCCTTTCAATGCATGGCTCCAAGTACATGACTAACCAATCAATGCATAGATCCAAGTACGTGACTAACACACCAACTTGAGAAAGATGTTGGCTACAAAGTTCTTCAATTCATCCACACGATGAAGATCAAGAAGCTCCTTGGTTACAAAACCCTTGGCGCAAAGACGCAGCAACTTCTTCAAGAGAAAGAAGAACTAGGGCAAATTGTCTCCAGTCACAATTTGAGTGAATAATCACTTTGCATCAAGTTGCATCACCTTAGACGGCCTTTAAAATAATCCTTATATATGTCTAGGGTTGTGAGAAAAGAAACCCTACAGAACTAGCTTGGATATGAGTGAAAAACATATCTGGAAATCTGAATTTCGTAATTTTTGATAGGTACAGCTTCTGTCAAGAGCTGTTGAGAATCACTTATTAAATCTCGATAGATACATCTATCGAGCTATCTATCGAGCTTTAATGAATAGCACTTCTTCACTTGATTCTTGGACAAATTTGCATGGCTTCAATACTTGAACTTGAACTTTTATTTCTTGAAGTATTAAACACATCCTAGATCTACCCAATTACAAGTAAAGTGCATTTTGTCAAAGGATTAGCTAATTCTATATGACATATGTTCATAACAAGTTCCACATATGTCCTAATAATCTCCCCTTTTGGGAATCTGTGATAAAACCACAACATACAAATGAAGTATGAGAGAAATCATAAATCATTCAACTCATAATCACTTGTTGAATACAATAAAATCTAATCCTAACACAAACTCTTGAAAAACTTTGCAAGAAAAGATTTCATGGCATGATAGATTTTGACAACCTGTATTTCTGAAGCACTTTAAACAAAACTCATCAAGGCATCTTAGTGTGAAACAAAAATAAAAAGATTGCATACATAAGAAACATGTGTATGAAGAGAGAAAAGAAACAACGTATGGAAAGATACGTAAAAATGATAACAACATCATATATATATATATATATAGAAAGAGATAAGTACAAAGTTTGCTATCAGTAAGTGGTCACAAGACCGATGTACAAAAGATAATGTATCTAAAAAGAAAGAAAAGAAAAAGATACATAAATCCTCACTACATCTCTCAAAAATATAAACACTCCCCCTAACAAAAAACAAAATGACCAATGCTAACCATCCCCCTAAGTATATGACTACTCTGATACCCAAAACTACGCCCCATTTTTTGTCACGAATGACAAAGGGCAAGTCTCTGAGAAATGGTCATCTCTTCATCACTGGAAGAGCTAGCATCCTCATCCTCATCAGCATCATCATCGTCGTCCTTGTCCTCATCCTTTAAAACTTGTGTGGATGAAAAGAGAGATGGAGATGCAGTAAAGCCACCCATGACAGCTTGCTGTCGTGTAATACGACCAACATAGGTGTTCACTTGATACAACTCAGTGGTGAGTGTATCGAGGCGAGCATCCATACGCTCAAGCTAAACCATGATGACCTCAAGTGTCACACCACCCGCAAAAGAAGAAGAAGCGGAGGTAGATGGAATAAAAAGGGCTGAAGGAGTCATCATCTCGGTCCATGCCCGCTTCGGTCAAAGCTAGGCCTCACTCCATCAAACGGATACTCCACTAATGGCATCTATAACAGAGAAGTGAGCAAACTCGGGATAGGAGACAGAGGAGTGGCGAATGATCCTCGTGATAGCATAAGGAAAGATAAGCTTATCACAAGTTGTTGTATCTTTATAGACATCTATAAGGGAGAGAATGAAGTGAGAAGGAAAGTCTATAGTAAGGTCCTCAATGAGGGAAAACAAAAAAGCGAGCACGAGGCTCGGTAATGGAGAACAAATGTCATCACCATATTCAGGAACCTCGAACCTTTTGTAAAGCTCGAGTATGAGGCATTTTGATGGTCACCCCATGATGAAGGTGTCTCACAAAAGAGAGACAGAAGTTCATCTTTGGACACAGTCCTCAGATGTGGACATCCGAGGTAGTTAGGAAACTCCACCATCGGAATATGTAGTACCTCGGATATAAGATCTGGAGTAACTACTATACGAGTACCTCGAACATGAGTGGTGAAACGAGGTATAGAATAATCAAAACCATGCATATTGGAGTAAAACTCATGTAAGATCATGAAGGGACAGCTCATAGGTATTTCACATAGAAATTCCCAACCCTGATTGTGAATGACAATGTGTAGAGCAGTATCGAAAAAGTTCGATAGAATAACGCGGCATTCCGAATGAATGCCACGATTGGAGAAGTTCTTCAAGAAGTCTTGACGGGCCTTCTCATCACGGAACCGGACATGTAAAGGAGTAGGATCAAAAGATGATGCCCTGGAACGAAAAGGATTCTGGGACAGAGTAGTTTTACGCTTGGGTGCCATGCGTAGACTATCCGAGAGAGAGAGAGAGAGAGAGAGAGAAAAGCACCATCAACATAGAGTACCCAAAAGAAGGAAATGAAAAAGGTATGCATGCATGAACAATGCATGAGCATGTGATGTGCAAAAATAATTGCAACATGGGATCAACCCAATCCAATCTTACTAGCACACAAGTTTCAACATATAAACACACATCTATAATGCATAAAACATTGTGAAAATGCAAATGTAATGCAATGTATGAGCATATAACATCAAATAAGCAAAACCCAACCCAAAAATTTCAAAAATACTCAAATATTTTAAAAAACTCCAAAAATTTCACAAAAACCCAAAACCTAGGTCTAAAAGAGTGAAATGCATTGATAGGCCAAAAACAAATTGACCCCTTATGATAAATTAACCAATTAATTTAGCGAAGTGAATTAATTAAGTTAATTAACATGCAAATGTGTGGTAGCATAAACAAATCACCAATAAACTAATTATGCAACGGAAAATAAATAACATGGTGATTTGTTTACGAATGGGGAAAACCTAATGACAAAAACCCCACTGGGTGATTTTGAGGTCACCACTCTCGAAACTCCACTATTATCACAACAAGAGGTTACAAGTAAAGGAATCCCAGTACCTTATACCAACCAAAAATTGAACCCTTACCCCAATACCCAATTGGACTTGTTCTGTAGTGACAGTTTCTCGTTTTGATGCACGACTCCCAAGTACGTGACTAACCAATTGCGTGGACCCTAGTACGTGACTTCAATCACCAACTAGAGAAGATTGTTGGCTACAAAGTTCTTCAGTTCATCCCACACGATGACAATCAAGAAGATGCTTAGTTACAAAACCCTATGGTGCACATACATAGCAACTTCTTCAAGAATGATGAACTAGGGCGAAACTTTGTCTTCGGTCACAATTTGCTTGAACAGAGTTTACTCAATGCTTGTACAACTTGTGAACTCTTTGACGGCCCTTAAAATAATCTTTTTATGTGTCTAGGGTTAGGAAAAAAGAAAGCCCAAAGACACATTCATGAATCTCAAGAAAATCATATTAGAATTCTAAAATTTATAAACCTCGACAAATAGAAAGTGTCAAGCAGTTGTCAAGTAGGTGTCGAGCACATGGGACTGAAACAACTTTCTAAACTTCGACACATGCTAGCTGTCAAGCTGTAATGAACTTGCACTTTTTCAGCTTATTTCTTGGACAGACTTGATGACTTCAACACTTGATCTTAAACACAGTTTCTTAAAGTATTAAAAACACCTAGATCTACCCAATTATAAGTAAAGTGCGTTTTGTCAAAAGATTAGCTAATTACATAAAAGAATGACATATGTTCTTAACAAGTGAAACATATGTTCTAACAATCTCTCCCTTTGGAAATCTGTGAGAAAACTATAACAAACAAATGAACATATGAGAGAAGTCATAAATCACTCAACTCATATTCACTTGTTGAATACAATAAAATCTATCTTAACACAAACTCTTGAAAAACTTTGCAAGAAGAGAGTTTATGGCAAGTAGACTTTGACAACCTATATTTCTGAAAAACTGTAAACAAAACTCATCAAGACATCTTTGTGTGAAACAGAAATAATAGATTGCATACAAGTATAAGAAGCATGTGTATAAAGAGATAAAAGAAACAACACATGTAATGATAAGTGAAAGAAACATACATCCACATATAAAGAAAATAAGTACAATGTATGTGTAATAATGGTCACAAGACCCAACGTACAAGAACAATGTATCTTTAAAAGAAAGAAAAGAAAAGATACATCATACCCTCACTACATCCCTCATAACAACACTCCCCCTAACAAAAATGTCCTATACTAACTCTCCCCCTAAGAATGACTACTCTCATAGCCCAAAACTACTCCTCCTTTTTGTCACGAGTGACAAAGGTAAGAGTGTCAAGTAGACATCTCATTAATAGAGCTAGCATCTCCATCATCATCATCGGAAGCATCATCGCCATCACCATCATCATCATTATCCTCAGCATTAGAATCAAAAGCCACTGGAGGAGGTGGTGGAGGAGAAGCATCAGAAGCATTGCTGCCTGCCGTCGTGCAATACGACCATCACGAACATTCACCTGATACAACTCAATAGAAAGTGTATCTAGGTGAGCATCCATGCCCTGCAGCTGTGCCATGATGTCTCCAAGTGACACATCGTTCATAGAAGAGGAAGGAGCGGATGTGGATCGAGCATATCGAGATGGAGCTGAACGAGATGGAGTCGAACCGGAGGGAGGAGCTGCTGACTCATGTCTGACCTAAACTGCGCCTTACTACTTTTTACGATAGTGGCGTCTATGTCACACATGAATGTGAAGTGGTCGGACACAGGAAAAGGGACAGAAAAATGGCGTAAAATCCTCGTGATAGCGGAAGGAAAGATAAGCTTATCACGGGACGCTGAATCTACATGAACATCTATAATAGAAAAGATGAAATGAGAGGGGAAGTTTATAGTAAGATGCTTAAGAAGGGACAACAAAAAACGAACACGAGACTCAGTAATAAAGTTGTAGTGAGAAAGTGGATGGAGTACAAAAGCCATCACCATGTTCAAGAAACCAGGGCCTTTAGCAAAAGGC